>JAXCGZ010004771.1:0-31400 GCA_037179515.1 Halocaridina rubra | reverse complement strand
GAATTTTATAGATATGTACAAGAATATTGGGCAACTGGAATATCAGCCTTACCTAATAGATAACTGAAGAGCAGAAAGCCCTGCAACAGGAACCCAAGATAACCCAATGGGTATCTCAGGGAAAATAGCTTCTCTTACATATACACGTCGGTTGGAGTCTACAGCCCAAACCATGTGTATTTTCATACCAACATATACCTGCAATGAATAAAAAATGAAGCAGATTATCAATACATGTAATAAATATTACATTCATGAAGCTTACTCAAAATACTATTGACACATTTGTATCTGCATAAGCTAATTAGCAATAACACAGCAATATTAAAGAAACATTTGAATAAGTTGACTCTATCTTTGGGTTGTATATGACATATGAAACTTTATAAAGTACAACCTATTTTAAATTACTCATGTAAAGGGTCCTAAAGAAAGAAAACCTCTACCAAGCACGTCATCTGGGTGGCGGATGAGGGAGACCCTCTGTTGATGGCTACTCAGAATATACAAAATAAGGTCTTGGACTAAAGCCAGAGGCCAGGATAGGCTTAGCAAGTCAGTGGTGGGTAACTACTGCTAATGAATTAAACAAGTAAACGATAATCCATGAAAGATGGATCACCAGACTGACAGACTTCAGTCTACCAGGCATATGGTGAAAGAGAGAGAGAGAAAATGGTGCCTCTCCATAAAATTTCTATGCACATAATGACATATCAAAGGAAGGAAAAGTTTCTCTAACCTATCCAGCAGCACTTTTCGATAACAACGTCAATTCCAAAAATCCACTTTTATACATCAAGTATGGGTCAATACCAAGCTGGATAATTTCTGTTATTTCAGGTGTAAGTCAGTGCAAGAATAAATATATGAAAAATTATTACCTATGAGGGAAAATATCGCTGTGCTGAAAAATGTTACAATGGATTGTAAATCCATCTTCAAAGCATCAATAGAGACGAATTATAATACATCTAAAAGTTTACCAGCAATACTTTGTTTCATATTCTTTCATACATATGCAATGTTCATATCTTTAAATATATATCATATATATATATCCAATGAAAGGGTGTCTAGACAAGTTAAGCTTATACACTAGTAACTGTAATTTTACAGAACAATGAAATAGTGTACTATAAGAAAAGACTAAATATGCAACAGATATGCTACTTTATCCAGAGGCAGTGAGAAAATCCAATATTACTACAATACAGCAAGGAAATGTAATGCAGTGGCTAAGTTGGTCATGACTGTGACATGTGATATAATGAGAATACAGCCACTTACAATGATTACTAAGAAAGGACACTAATCACCTTGATTAGTATAGTGATCAGTGTACTATGCTCAAGAAGGTGTGCTGTCCTTTCCACAAAAGCTGCATTACTCAGATAAGAGATGAGAAAAATTTTGTCTAAACAACATCTGTTTGTATGTTTGCTTGTTTGAATCCAGTGGTTAGGATTCAATTCTGGCAACAAAGAGAGTAGGACAACAAGTAAGCTTTCAGATTTAATGTACTTTACTAACTGCTCAGTTTTTATATAGGATAATCCATATAAAAAGAATTGGTTCCATGAATATATAAGTTTCAAGTAGATGCCATAATTTACTATACTAGGATTTCAACTAAACATTCATAAATAGGAAAATGGAACAATAACTTAATATTGTTCAAGTAGTTGCCTCATCCCAAGTGCATCTATCCAACGGTTGAATGGTACAGATAGTATTTATTAAAGAAAAAAAAAACATAATATATTTTGAGCTAAACTTATGGGTATGAGATGCATTAGAAAATAAGCCAATGTATCACACATGACCGCTTTGGTTATGCATTTATACCTACAAGGGAAAATAAAAATTATACTATAAAAGATGAGTCACTGTATCCAGTTTTTTCATTCTAATTGACTAGCAGTAGACTTGGGCTATTTCACTTCAATATTAAGAAATGTAAAGGGATTATCTCAAGCTTTACTGTATGCTAGGCAGTGTCTTTGTACATTTGAAGAGACTAGAAAGCTGTGGGGCAGTATCTTACATTCATGTGCTATGTATAAAAGATAAAGTAGTTTCTCCACATCCCTCTATGAAAATGAGTGTTAGCTGAAGTAACACCAGATTGGCTTGTCCATTATCAAAATGGCAATGTAGACTACAAATTTCACATATGATAGTAAAGATAATTTGCAAGCTCCTCCTCAAAAAGTTTCTACAACAAAATATAAAGAACATTTTTCAAATGAGTCTAACCTTGGTACTTACATGGTAACTAAGAAAAGCAAAATCACAAATTGTTAATCTATTTACAAAATAGCTTTTTAAAATACAGTTTCTCGCCATCAAAATTTTTTTTATCTGAAGTAGTAAAATCACCATTAATTTTTTGTTGCTTGAGATGATGAATGTTTGTTTTCTATTACAAGAACAAATCATGCTGTTCTAGCTTTTTCCATTAGTAAAGGGAGGCAATACAGTAATCTCGCTTACACCAAAGCTAGACCAAATGAAACTATGAAAGTGCCTGCATCCAAGATATACACTTTCAGAGGGGGCAAGAGGGACAAATATATATTTGTCATTTCCAGAAGGTAATTTTAACTCTGCCAATTTATAAAAGAGAGTGAAATTTCATACTATGTGCACAAATAAATGCATGTTTCGCTACTGAACTCTTATTATCATTATTACTGTAAATTCTTTATCATTATTACTGTAAATTCACAAGTATTTTATTTCAGTAATATTTCCTACAGCTTGGCAGAACATAAAATTTAACACCTGGCAAGATTAGAGGACTTGAAGGCGCTACCAAAGAACTTAACTAACAACATGGTAAGCCAATTATATTTTCAACAAAGATTTCCTGAGCAAAGGTTCAGTTTTTCATTATTTTATCCTTAGGAGACATCATATGAAAACGACTATAAGCATGTTCAAGCAGCTGTGAATAGTCTCTTTTTCTTAGATTTTAATATAAAGTCTAAAAACTGACCTTAGTGAATACTGCATTACCCTTCAGGGGTACTGGGTCAACTTGAATCCATGCAGGAGGTAGAGATTCAGGTGAAGGTGGAGAGAGAGGTCCTTGACGCATGTACACACCTCCCCGAGTATCAACACCCCATACAACCTCTGTTCCACATGACAAGTGACACAAATGTACATCACCTATTTTAGAAATGGAAAAGCACAAGTTCCTTTTAATACATAAATACTCTAACACATTCTTACATTATATATATAACATATGGGCAATTTACTAATTCACTGTTATAAATTTATATACAGGCAGAGCAGATAGTAAAAAACGCTCTCTAACAATATTAGTAAGACATAAAAAATTTAATTTCTTACTGATTTGATGTAAATCGAGCTTCTCCCAGCATGATCCTAGGAGTGATTTAGCTGACAACCCTACACGAATAAAAATATCGCCTGCAGCAGTAAGTACCCAGAGGGCTTCTGGACGCTGGCTTACACTTACGAGGCACTCATTATTAACAACTTCAAGCGGCTTCAAGACACAGAATAAATAAAATGCTTCAAAATTCATTTCAACTCAATTTCAAATCTATGGAATATATAACAGAGAGATCGCATCTCCACTTCAAGATATCTTAGGCAAGCTTTTGAAAAATTAACACCGACTATATTCTAGAATGATGTGCTTTTAATAATAATTCTCAAGAGAAACAACATCAAGTACAAAGGTAATATATACTTACCACAGAGCTTCTTGTATTGGGATTGACAACAAAGAGTCTCCCATTTGGAGACAAGCAACAAATAGCACCCTGGTCTATGTAAACACCTTCAGCACAAATAGTAGACCACACATCATTACTAAATACACTCCATAAATGTCCTGAAAGTTTTAAAAGGTTGAAATGATAAACAGAATACTGCTCTATCACGTTGTAAAAAAATTTATTTATTTTCCTAATTTCATGCCTTTCACAAAATCTAACAAGTTGGCCGAAAATACTTATACTCATTTTCTCACACCTAGATTTATTACACACATTATGAACAGTGAGTAAAGATACGTCTGTACTTCTCAGCATGCAGAGCTAGGGAATAAGCTTTCTATGTTATACCAGTAATATGAAAGGAATTAATCAAGCTCACAGATACTGTGGCACACTACAAAATATATAAGCTTTTGCATCAATTCATGCTATTTCTTCTTGTGAGCCAAAGATCCTTTAGGATAAATCCTTGCTTAAGCCATCTATCTCTCTCTTGAACTAGAGCTAACACTATATCTTGTACTATTGTATTATAAAACTCTTCACTATTATGCAATTAACAATCTTTCAAAAAGAATCAATACACTTTCACATTTCTCTTGTAAAATTAATTCAGTGAGTATTGGCCTACAGACCATAAAAGTGAACAAGACCAAGCTTACGTCTAAGCAAATTCCAAAGACAGATCTTGGACTTCTCACGTGTACTTTGTTCACATAACCTTGGATTACTGTTTTTCACTGCAACAAAATGATCAAATGTTCTATATCACTCAATTATATTTCACTTCTCATTTTACACACTTCTCAATATCCTGGGTGTCATGACCTCTACCAACCATGGCCTCAATTAACCCATCCCTATATCTCCAGATATGCTAAGTTAATTATCCATGAAACACGGTAAAGTCTCACCTGAACATGCAAAAGTGATATTTATAAAAACAAATTTCTATAATATATAAAAGGGGTAATGTATGGACAATCATAAAATACGTAATACTGAGTAAAAAGAACTTCTGTTAACACAAAAATATAAATGATTACTCAGTGTCCTGTGAAGATTTACAAAAAATTCTGCCAATATTGAGGAAAAACATTCAAAGCATGCACACCGTCAAATAATGATCTAGAAAAATCATGAAATGTACAATAAAAAAATGCTGACATTACTTCAATAATAAATATAATAAAAGGTGCAAAAAATAAAAATGCTTGGGATACAGATATAATGTTATAAATTGCTAAAAGATCCAATTCCTGTGCTAGTATTTTACATCCTTTTAATTATGAGTACATAGTTTCAGAAATATTTCATGAAGACATGATACATCTAATTTTTTGCAAAGCATTATAATATGGAGACAGTGAGAATCCAAATAAGTAGACATATAACCCCTCTTCTGATCTTATCAAAAGTTTTAGACAAATCATATCAGTAATATGAAAACATGTCAATAACTCACATATTTTCAATATTCAAAAATAGCTGTAGAATAGGTTTATAAAAGTGAACTGATTCAATATATAGCACTGATGAATAATATATAATTATTCTCCCTGCAAGTCCTATGTGATCTCTCCAAAGCTTAAGAAAGCATTCCCTATCCAATACTTTTAAGGAAAATCAAACCCTTAAATATTACTGATTTCTTGTTTAACAGTTATGTAATAAATTGTAAGTAGTGAGTAAAATACTAAAATACATATTTCAGGCTTTTGCTGAATTTTGCATTCTCAAGTTTCTTTACTCTTCACTCATTCTATATATAAGGAGGTGATCTTGAGATTTCAGGCTTATAAGTATATCTCTTTCCCAGCAAAGATAATACAAAGCTACCAATCCATATCTCTCTGACAATGAATTCAAGGATTCAGGAATGGGTGATCCACATGATATATCTATCAAAGAAAAGGAAAACCTCAAATTCCCGTGATGGTTAGTTGATACTTAGATCCGTGCTCTCCTAACTTGAGCACAGTTAATGTAATGACTTAATCTTCCTCTTCACCTCCATGAAGGGAAATTCTAAGGTAACTCTTTACATTGCAATTTTTTTGTAATTTGCCAATACCCCTTTGCATAAAGGGTATCAATCTAAATCTCAACATTATGATAAAGTAATATCAGGTTATCTTGTCCTTATACATAGGGAGAAGTGCAATCACAAACATAACACCCTCCTCTCCTTTATAATTTCTCTTCTTTATTTGAAACTTCCGTGTTCACTGCAGCAGCCTATAAACCTGCTTTAGTTATGCCCATGAATCTAACCACTGCACCCTACACAATCCAAAGTCCTAAAAATATTGACAAGTCGCACAGCTACTACACCTATAGATCACTTTCACCAAGAAACCAAAGTTCTCAATAGAGTTCACCTGACCAAACTGCAATATGAAAAACATCCAGCTCTCCTGAGAAGATGAAGGTGGATGACTCCGTCAAAGTTTTGTGTCCAGGATGTAATACTTCACCTCATACATTTAAATATTATGGAACACTGCATTGCACATAACATATGCTAACAAAACAACATACACTTCCTCATAGCTCTGTGGGAAGGCTCAGGATCTGATGTAACCTTTCTTAGGGAATTGAGGCTATTCAAGTAGGCAGCTAGCTTGGGGAATGCTAAAAACTAAAACGTCATCACTATAGGGCTGACTGGTGTATCTTTTTGGGTTAAATAGTGGGCAGACTGATGTATCTTTTAGGGTTAAATAAAATGCTAAAAGTAAACCATTTTGACAAATCGTACATATAAGATGCTCCTTTATCAGCCTATAACATGATATCGTTACATTCAATTTTAAGTGTATAAGTATTATATTACTTTTCTGGGCAATGTAATAAAACTTCCACATCGTTTTCATAATGATAGAAGAATACTCCACAAGAAGGCTACTTTGTAATGCAAAATATATACAAAAAGAACTTTACGAACAGGTCACAAAGAATCTCGTCTTCTTATCAAAGATCTAAGTAAATCTTACAAATCCTGCCCTACAGCATTTGCCTTTCAGTGATATCCAGTACGTCTATCTTACATTTCCTTAGTTTATGCATGTATTCAGTCATCTGAGCAAGTAATAGCATACATACATACATATACCTTGGCTGTTTCCCCCTTTAATTGGGGGGTAGCCGACATCAAAAAAAGGAAAACAGTTGGGGAGAAGTTATTCTCCCCTCTACTCCCCTTCTTCTTGACGTCTCACAGGAGGTTGGTACAAGGGGGGGGGGGATTCCTAGTCCCCCCGCCCCGTCCACTTTTAGTCGCCTTTTACGACACGCAGGGAATACGGTGAGGCACTTACAGTTAATATAAATATACTTCCCTTATAAGAATTAAACCCTGAGACTTCTCAGAAAGTTAATTCTGAAGTCAAAACTATTACACTACTACCACTGACCCTTGGCAGAGCTAAAAGTAAGAAGCTAACTTCACCTTTAAACAGGTCACAGAGAAACTCATCTTTTGCATGACAATCTATGCGAATTTTGTAGATCCTACCCAACTCTACTCCCATATCAATTATATTCTTTAGGTCTATTACTTTCATTTGCTTGACTTATATATATTCAGTCATTTCAGCAAGTAATAACACTTGCAAACAATACACTACTCCAAAAAAAGAATTCGACATTAAGACTTGTAAGACACCTAATTCTGAAGTCGGTGTTAGAGCTCGGACTTTAGAAATGACCATGATTCAATGGAAAGATCTGACTTCAGAATTAACAGCCTCAAAATACTTAGTTTTGCAACTTGTGAGGTAATGCGTGTATATTTGCAGATAGCAAATTCCTAGAAATTTATTTTGCTAATTACAGCAATGTCAATGTAAATAGCAACACTGTGCACCTCCCTTTACTTTCAAATTGCATTCTTGGTATTTTCCACGATTTGCTTAGAATTTATCAGATTTGAATATAGTCTATTTCTTTTAGACTTGAATTTTCATTTCCTGTTTCCATGCTATCCTTCTGTCAAAAAGTATTATTGTAGATTTTAAAAAATCTCAACCTCTCAACCTTTTTTAGTATTCATTGGGTATATCAGTAACAGTTTTTAAGAGCTTCATAAGCAAAGTATATTAAAGTTCAAATTGGCAAAACAGGACATCTTACAGATAAAGTGCAAGGTCTGCAAAACTATCATAAAATCTTAAAAATATAGACTGGTTCCGCTTAGCTTTTACAACTTACCTTGAATTTCAGGTTTATGCAAGAAAACATTAGTTGTTCCTTTTTCAGTCAACCATATCCCTTCTGGTGATACTGCAAGTATTACATGATCAAGTTCCTCTGTTGCACGTTCAATCATATAATCACTCGTACAAATCTGTTCAAGACAAAAATACAAATAAAGGTCCTGTCAATATGCAGTATACCCTAATATAGTAAATACTGTCCCTGAAGAGCCTGATGTAAGACTCTCTGTACACAACAGCACAACTAAAATGAAGAAGACAGAAGGGAACAGATATTCCCACACTTCGGACATATTTTGCTCTGCAAAAAAAAAAAAAAAAAAAAAAAAAAAAAAAAAAAGTTTCCGGCAAGCGTATATGAGCATTAGCTTGTTTCTTGTTCTATTGGATGTGTCATATAAACAGAGGAATTACGTGCAACTTACCAATATCATTTCTTCTGGAATACATAGTTCTCTCTATAAACCCAAACTACCTTACTATTTTTTTAACCTGATTATAACTGTAACATACAACCGAGGCAGTAGAGCTCCAATTTGCCCCAGAGACTGTTATTTCCCAACTTCCCAATCCCTTTGAGTTACTTCCTATAGGAAATACAGGAAATATGACAGTGGATTTCTTTTTTCCTCAAACAGCAGGATGAACTGCTTCATATGAAAGAAAATACATGTGCACGAATTTTTTCCTTAAAAACAAATATATTTCAGCATGTGAGTGGAAATAAACTTTTAAAATACTAAATATAAATAGAGGGGGTCATTGATGTACATTGTCCTCGACTTACGATGTTTTGTGGTTACAACACATCTCATATTAATTATTTTACTTCTTTTTTTTATAATTTTTGGCCTGTATCATGTCTCTCACGCATACATCAGTTTCTTCTGAGGGCAATGCTTCAAAGAAAAGGAAAGCCATCACCATGGAAGTAATATTAGAGATAGTGAAATGCATGGAAAAAGGAAAATCTTTACTACTGTATTAGCATAGGTGCTTATTTAAGTGTGTTCCAACTTACACTGAAATTCGGGTCACATTACATTTCAGGAACGAAACTCTGACGTAAATCGAACACCCCCTGTACATGATTATATAATCCACTCAGATCCATCAAGGCTTGTTCATTCCAAAATATTCAACTTTTGCATAATAACAATGGTTTCTGAAGTTACATTGATCATATCCTTAAATATGAAAATTAGCAGAGAAACAATTACAGAAGCTCCCCTACTTACGTACAACTGAGTTACAAACATTTACAGACCCATTATCTAGTCATGTATTATGTATATTTTACTGTATTGTACTGTTTTATTACATTACTTATCACTGTATTAAAATTCATTAATACTTCATACTTTATGTTTTATGTAGTAGTTGAGAAGCATCAGAGAGGACTGTAATAATAAGATAAGGTTCTAGTTATCCTAGTTGAAGAGAGTGATAGAGAGATTCTTCTCCCAAAAACAAAGACCAGGAAGTTCCATATCTAGAGCTCCAAGCATCTTTTTCCAGAAAAGTGTCTTTAGAAAAGATTGTTCTAAACTTGCTATGCCTTGGAGCTTTTCCAAGATTAGAAAAATTAAATGGTAGTGAAGAAATCTCTGTATATTTCATATGTTGGCGAAGCATCACTGTGGCACTCCAAGTACAAAACAATCTATGCTGGCGACACTTTTCTGTAAAAGTGCTTTCAGTATGTACTCCAAGTCAAAAGGTACTTCATTGATGAAGACATATCTGGAGATGAGCTAGTATCTCTTTGGAAGAAGAGTTTCTCTATCACTCTCTTCAACAGGGATATTTGTAACAAAGGGTCCTGGAACCTTGTATATTAAGTGCAGTCTTGTCTGGTGTTTAACCAACATATTACAGTACTGAGCATATAAAATATCAACTTATGAACATATCAAAATTCATTAATAAGATATAATGAATGTTTTATGTAGTAGTTAAGCATCTTTAGCCAAAGTACTGCACAGTTCTGCATATGTATGTACTGCACAGTACTTTTTTTTACCAAAGCACAATTTACAATCAATTCTACTTACGAACAAACTTCTGGAACCTAACTCGTTCTTAAGCTGGGGAGTGTCTGTATTAAGGTGAGATTATTATTATTTCAGTAATAGGATAGTATTACCAATAGCAATCATTTGTACGACAGTTAACAGAGCAGTTTGTCAGTTCATACGTTTTTAAAACATGTGTACAAGCAATATCTTGGAAGAAAGAAAAAAAAAAACTTTTGAAACCCTCACTCCAAATGCTCGACACTACCATACTTCAGCCTTTTTACTAATACACACATAGAACCAATATAATCTAAATGGTATGAGTTCTCACTTACTTGCCACCATTTCAGATCTCTTCCCTGGGGATATTCCACACAAACTCCCGAACGAAAATAAATGTTTCCTTCTACATCAATAATCCATCCCAACTTTTCAGGTCCAAGAGCAATATCTTTGACTGCTATACTATGGTTTCTCATCAGACCCCAGGCATGACCAAACTGTGAGTGACCACTCATGCCAATTCTGTTTCCCAAAAAAAGTTAAACAATTATATTTTAAATATATTGTAACACATCTGGAGAAAGGAAGTAGGGTGGCCTTGACTACAATACAAGAAAACAGAGAGGGTTTTTATCACACTATCAAATATATATATATATATATATATATATATATATATATATATATATATATATATATATATATATATATATATATATATATATATATATATATATATATATATATATATATATATATATATATATATATATATATATACTATATATATATATATATATATATATATATATATATATATATATATATATATATATATATATATATATATATATAACCAAATAAGCACATTACATAAGTGAAAACATGAATATTTTTACCCTGACTGGAACTTGAACCTGGGATATATAATTACTAAGCCAAGGCACTACCAACTGCTCCACAAAAAGGTGAAAGGGAAACTAAACTCACAGCTTATATCTGCTATGGTAGGAATGAATACATTCTATCTGAATGCCACTATGCTCATAGTACAGTATCCCCAATGTCACTTGTGGTTTTTTTTCGCATTTAATTCAAATCCCAATCTCATTCCGGACCAACAATAACCAAATAAGCACATTACATATGTAAAAACATGAATATTTTTACTCCAACCGGGACTTAGTAATAATAAGTCCCAGGTTCAAGACCCGGTCGGGGAAAAAATATTCATGTTTTCACATATGTAATGTACAAATCTGGTTACTGTTGATCCCGAATGAGAATTGGGATTTGAATTAAATGCGAAAACAAAACCACGAGTGAGGTTGGGGAAACTGTAATATGAACATAGTGGCATTCAGATAGAATGCGTTCATTCCTATCATAGCAGATATAAGTTGTAAGGTTAGTTTCCCTTTAACCTTCTGTGGTGTAGTTGGTAGCGCCTTGGCTTAGTAATAATAAGTCCCAGGTTCAAGTCCCAGTCGGGGTAAAATATATATATATATATATATATATATATATATATATATATATATATATATATATATATATATATATATATATATATATATATATATATATATATATATATATATATATATATATATATATATATATATATATATATATATATATATATATATATATATATATATATATATATATATACACCTAGTTCCCAGGATAACGCCTAGATTGGTTCTCAGAAGTGTCGGGTAAATGGAAAATCGCGTGAAAAAACGAGTCATTTTCCATAGGAAACAATGATAAAGGGCATAGATACGTTCCAAACCTTACATAGACACACCATGCCAAAGATATAAGATAAGTAAAAAACATATTTTATAACTACATAACAAACCAGAAAGCCCTGTATCTATTTTTAAGAGTATATATATATATATATATATATATATATATATATATATATATATATATATATATATATATATATATATATATATATATATATATATATAGTGTTCCCCCGGTTATTCGTGTTTCTTGGTTCGCGTTCTCACTGTATCGCGGTTTTTTTTTGGATAAATTATTATTTTATTTCATGGGTATATACAAGAATATTAAAATAAAAAAAATAAAAATTCTCAGTATTTTAATTTTTATTATTGAAAAAAACATATTTCATTATCTAATTGATAAAAAAAAATTATTTCCCAGCCTACAAATAATAAAACAGTAAAAAATAGTAAAAAAACATAAATTTAGATAGATAGATAGATACGTTTACTGACCACCTCTTTTGAATAGTACAGTATAATCTATACAAAAGGAATATTTGGTCCAAATTACAATGAATAAATACAATAGATTTTGTACAATCATCAAATAAGTAAATGAATTTTAAATTAATATACATTGTACTAATAACTGAATGATGTACGTACGTACAGTATAACAAACAGTATTGCATCATGCGAAATAGTGTTCGATAGCGTACAATGTATTGGGGTCGCAGCTACGTGAGCTAGCATACATATTTATATTTCCAGTTGTTTCATGATTTTATTGATAAAAAAACGCATTTATTAGCCTAAGAATAATAAAACAGTAAAAAATAGTAAAAAACATAAATACTAACAGTATTGCAACATGTAAAATACGATACCGCTATCAGCGTTTTGGACAAAGACTCGTTCAGTCTAACTCACGTGTGCGCCGTTCACGTTGTGCTTATTAAACGTTTTGCTTGTGTTCGATAGCGTACAATGTATTGGGGTCGCAGCTACGTAAGCTAGCATATATATTTATATTTCCAGTAGTTTCATGATTTTATTGATAAAAAAAACGTATTTCTTAGCCTAAGAATAATAAAACAGTAAAAAATAATAAAAACATAAATACTAACAGTATTGTAACATGTATAATACGATACCGCTATCAGCGTTTCGGACAAAGGCTTCCACCATCTTCCATTGTCTCGCCTCACTCGTGTGCGCCATTCACGTTGTGCTTATTATTATTAATATGTTTTGCTTGTAATTTTCTTACTCGCATATTTTAACCTTTGCAATGCCTCCCAAGCATCCTTCATATTCTAAGGCTTCTTGTAGTGAGCCTAGCGGCAAAGGAAAATGTTAACCATTGTAGATAAAGTGAAACTCTTAGATATATTGAAAGAAGGAAAAAAGTTTGTGGATGTCAGCCGCTATTTTACGTAAACGTAAAAATTATTGTAAAATACCGTACCTATGTATGTCAAGTCATCATCACCTCATTCACGGTAAGTTTTCCTATCACTTTCATAAAAAATTACGTTGCTTGCGGTTATTTATAATGCAAAGGGTGTTTTTTTAACAGTACAGGGAGGGTTTATACAGTGTAAACGTAAAAATACATTAAAATATCTATGTACATATAGGCTGATTCTACTCCGCGGATTTCCTGGTTCGCGCCGGGTCCCGGAACCAAACTACCGCGATAAGGGAGGTAACACTGTATATACATATATATATATATATATATATATATATATATATATATATATATATATATATATATATATATATATATATATATATATACAGTAATCCCTCGTATATTGCGGGGGTTCGGTTCCAGGACGCCGCGATAGGTAAATGTCCACGAAGTAGGAACACCTTAAAAAATATATATATATATATATATATTTTTTAAAGATGATTATGACACCAGGATGGCCGAAAAATGATGATATAAAACAGCATTTATCAGGCTGTAAAGAGAAACAGAGATGAAGAGTGTAATGACCTGTCAGATGGGAAGGTATTATAAAAGATGTATAATGAAAATCTAGCTCTCTGCTGAGTTTTTATATACCTATGCTTTCATGATGTCTATTCCACAACTTCTCCTTAGATGATATTATTATTATTATTATTATTATCATCATTATTATTATTATTATTATTATTGACAACAATAACTTTCCTTTGATGATGATTGTGGAGATTATTATTATTATTATTATTAATATTATTATTATTATTGTTATCATTATTCAACGAATTTGTAATTAAACCATTATTTTTACAATAAATAATGCAGTTTTGGTTGAATGAACAAGAGTTAATTAAAGATCTCTCTCTCTCTCTCTCTCAAACATTCTATTCTACCCAACCCCCCACACTCTCTTTGTCCCAGCCAACTAGGGAGGGGCACTGTACACAGTTATTAAAGTAAATAAACCAACAGGTGTACAAACAATGATGAGCCTTTAATAATAATAATAATAATAATAATAATAATAATAATAATGATAATAATCTCCACAATCATCTTCAAAGGAAAATTATTGTCGCCAATAATAATAATAATAATAATAATTAATAAGATCTAAGGAGAATTATTGGAATAGATATCATGAAAGATATGCAGAGGTATATTAAATCCCAGCATAGAGCTGGATATTCATTAAAAGTTTAAAGCTAAAGTTTGCGGTTTTAGCCCTCCTATCAGAGACATCGCCCCTGCTTTGGCGGGCGTCAGCCGGTGCAAGCCCCAACCCCCCACTGTGGTGTTCAGCCACAGCAGTGGCCTTCCCAGTAAACAGCTTAAACTCTCGGTCCTGAACGGGAACCGATCTGTCGACCTCGGGAATGCGAGGCCAGCGCGTTACCACTGTACTAGCCAGATAAAGGCTGTTTTATTTTATAATTTTTTTGCCTATCCTGGTGTCACAATAATCTTTAAAAAAATAAATAAATAATAATTCCCCCAAAAAATCCGTGATGCACTGAATCCACGATAGGTGAACCGCGAAATAGCGAGGGATTACTGTATATGTGTATATATATATATATATATATATATATATATATATATATATATATATATATATATATATATATATATATATATATATATATATATATATATATATATATATATATATATATATATATATATATATATATATATATATATATATATATATATATAATCTTGTTCCTTTTTTCCACGTTTTTTTTAACCGCGAAATAACAATAACGCCCCTAAAAAATAATAGTAAAAAATATGAAATTCACGAATAACGCCCATGCAAAGAAATTAGAAATTTTTTTTTTCATTTTAGTAAAAAATCGACTGCCTCGGAGGCACTTTTCCACCATCCTCCTCCACTTCTACTGCTTAATGCAATCGGATATTATGAAGAAAATTGAAGAAAGCATTAAGAACAAACAGCAAACATATTTTCAATATAATATCGTCAGGAAAATAGCGTGTGAGGGTGCATCAGCTGATACGGAAGTAGCAAAACATATGCCGATAGAGGTCCGTTCTCCCGCATCCTACTCCTCTTCTACTGCTTAATGCGATCGGATATTATGAGGAAAATTGAAAAAACGGCTCAAGAACAAACAGCAAACATATATCTAATATAATATCGTCAGGGAAATAGTGTGAGAGGGTGCATCAGCTGATACGGAAGTTGCACAACATTTTCAAATAGGGGTTCGTTCTCCCGCATCCTACTCCTCTTCCACCGCTTAATGCGATAGAATATTATGAAGAAAATTGAAAAAAAAGCATTAAGAACCAACAGCAAACATCCATCCACATACCGAAGCCATATTCCCCCTTATAAGGGGGGTGGCTAAGTCAAAGAAAATGCTTTGACTTTTTGTGGAAAGTAAATACAGAGGAGGGGATAACCGCAAACATACTTTTGATATAATATTGTCAGGGAAATAGCGTGCAAGGGTGCATCAGCTGATACGGAAGTGTGACAAAACGTTTTCATTCTCGTCCTCCCCGCCACCATCAGTGTTGCCAGAATAGATTAATGAGAGAAATGATAAATATAAAAAATCTACATGTAAGCTGGTAAGTTATTTCAAGTATTTTAAAGATGAAGTACAATTTTATTTAAACTACAGTACTACCATCTTGTAATTAATATATATCTTAAAATGTACCATACATTTGAAAATAAAATCATCCGGTTTATCTGGCAACACTAGCCACCATGCACGTCCCATTGTAAGCCTGTTGCCAACGGCATAATAGAGTGCATTAATATATTTACTGTACAGTAAATCTGTATATCTTTTATACTGTACACTATTTGCATGTTAATGTAAATAATTACAGGTCTTTCTGCTTTGTTATGTACTTATAAAATATGTTTTACTTATCTTATATCTTTGGTACAGTGTGTCTATGGATGGTTGTGGAACAAGCTATACCCTTTATCACTGTTTCCTATGGAAAATGACTTGTTTTTTCATGCAATTTTCCATTTACCAGTCATTTCCGAGAACCTATCTCTGCGTTATTCTGAGAACTAGGTATATATATATATATATATATATATATATATATATATATATATATATATATATATATATATATATATATATATATATATATATATATATATATATATATATATATATATATATATATATATATATATATATATATATATATATATATATATATATATATATATATATACAGTATATCAGAATAAAATAAAGTGAATCTGTGACTGCAATATAGCAAACTCATCAACAAAAAATAAAAATGAGCGTAAAACTTTCATTAATATATTTTAGGACAAAATATTCTAAATATAAAATAAAAAAAAAAAACAATTATTTCGGTATCGAGACTTAAAACAAGTGATTAAAAAGTGTTAAAATGATAAAAGATTCTAAAGATTCTAAAACTCCCCATTTTTCATGATTATTAATTGTCTGTTAATTAAATGCAAGAGAAAACTATTATAAATTTTAGTGGCATTACTTGGAATTTACAAAAAATACCTAATAACATATAAGCTCAATGTGAAAAGACCTTAGTAATTTATATACATTTCTATTTACAGTTCTTATACATGCTCTACGTTATTTAATTAGATATATGAAGTGATTAAGTGACCTAAAAATCCTACGGCCAGCAAGAAGCTGCTAGTTCTACATATGTAGACAAGCATTCAAGAGTTCTTGAAAACTACCAACAATGATAAGAGAGAGGTATTATTTTTGTAGTTATATGTATACTGTACATAAAAATTTCATATTAAGTAATGGTCATGGCTACAGGCCTCTATTTCAAGATGGAAAATATAGCACATTAAATCTGTGAAAAGAGATTTTAAGAGAAAGGAAGAATAAAAAGATAAGATGACTAATACATCATAAACAGATGGTGGGGCTCTGCCAATGATTCTGGAATAAATCAATTGGTGAAATTCCTAAAACAAAGGAAAATTTCATGTGCATACAGTATTCTAAAAGACAAAAATACACACCTAAATGCTACCTGGCCTTTGTCAGTAAGTCCCCAAACAACCTTGGCATAACAAACAACTTTAACCAGGCGGAAATCTTCACATGATACAGTAAGTGGTTGCTTCCCTCCTTCACTTGGTACTGCACACACCTGATAAGAATCACAATGATATTCCTTAACGTTACAAATAAATACTATAAACAAGTTAACAAATGAATATTACAGCATACAGGGCTACACAAATGTCTATCTATCAATCTGTCTATATACAAGGGAGTGGCCAACCCAAAGAACACATTCCTAGTGAGCCAAGACACACCTCATTCATTCCTCTTAGCTTCTTGGGGATAAAGGGTTGCCACAACTCCCCCCCTTCCAACATCCTACTTGGGTCACCAAAAGGATATGTGGGCAAGACTATTACGCCATGAGAACCGACAGCCACAGCATGTTGACCCCCAAGGCTTCATCAGATGGCAACCCCCCTTCCCATATATATATATATATATATATATATATATATATATATATATATATATATATATATATATATATATATATATATATATATATATATATATATATATTTTTTTTTATGACTGTGACACCAGGACGGGCCAAAAAAAAATATAAATTAAAACAGCCCTCATCGGGCCTGGGCACGAAGAATACATAAAGTAAAGAGAAACGGAGATGGAGAGTGTAATATCTTGTCAGATGTGAAGGGATAATAAAAGATGTGTGATGAATATCTAAGAATATTCAGTATAGCTGTAGGCACAGAAAAAGAACCGTAACTGAAGGAAGACTTAACATCGAACTGTCCTGGTGCTTATCACAGTTAACTGTGATGTCTGTTAAAATCTTAATACATTACTCCTTCACTTCAGTTAATCTTGTCAAGTAACATGATATTACTGTATAGTCAGAATACCTTTACAATAAGAGTGGACAGCTTAAGCAAAGCTAATGTATAACTGAGATGGTAACCACGATAATCTGATAAAAAGAATCCACAATACAGATTATAACTGCTTAGTATTTCAACACAATATAACCATTTATGTCTAAATCATCAGCCCATGATAAAAGGATTCAAAGCAGCAGTGATATGCACCAGCAAATACCAAAGGTACCTATTACGAGAACGTTTACCTCTGAATTTAAATAAAATTCTTATAACTCTGACTAGGTTTGAAGCTTGCAGTTAGCATTTTACTGCATAGAAAAGGTATAAGGAAAATGAAAAGTGTAATGCAATATATTATCTGAATGCAAACCCTAGGTGCTGAAAGAGAAAGAATACCTCACTAGTATTCTATGCATGTTGAAAGAGCCAACTAATGGGTTGCCAATCCCAGCTTCTCCAATTTTCTTTTCTTGCCACAGAACAGCTTTTGTAGGGGGTGAGAATGGGCAGGGTATGATGAAGTCCTAATACCTACCCTCTTTGTTTAGTGTGACTATCCTATTGGTTCCAGAAAGGTATAGTAAAATGTTGAAAATACATCAGCATGTTCAAGTCTTTAGAGACTACAGCATACATAATGAAGAATTTTAAAAACTAATCAAATATCTTTTCATATCAGTGGTGCTCCACAGGGTTCTGTTCTTTCACCTACTCTATTCTTTCTCTTCATCAATGATCATCGACAATCCCCATCTTCCTCTCTTCTCCATGCTTTTGCTGATGAGTCTACCCTTCACTTTTCCTCTGCCTTTTCTTCACAACTTTCATTTGCTACTCGTAATCAGTCTCGTATCACTCTTTCTTCTACTCTCAATTCCGATTTGCAGAGGGTATCCGAGTGGGGCACTCAAAATTTAGTTAAATTCAATGCCTCCAAGACAAAGTTTCCGGCTATCTTCATCTTCTTCTCCTCCTGATAACCCTATTGTCTTCGATGCTAACGAAATGTACCCTCTTAATTCTATCAACATATTAGGAATCCATATAGCCTCTAACTTGTGTTGGAAGAATCACATAATCCAAATTTCTAAATCTTCATCCAAAAAATTGGGGTTTTTGTTTAATTTCCATCATTATGTTTCCTCTTTACAGCTACTTAACATTTATAAAGGTCTTATCCGTCCCTGCTTAGAAAACTGCTCACACATCTGGGGTGCTTCTTCTTATACTTATCTCCTTAATAGGGTTGAATCTAAGGCAGCCAGACTCATTAATGATCCTTCTCATACTTCTAATCTAGATTCTCTCTCTCTTCGCCGTAAGGTAGCTTCCCTTTCTCTTTTCTGTCGCTACTACTTCCATCGCTGCTCTGATGAGTTGGCGAGTTGCATCCCTCCCCAACTGCCAAGGCCGCGTAACACTCGCCAAGCGGCCTCATCTCACAGGTACTGTGTGGAGATTTGTAGCTCGAGGATTGGTCGGTGCAGCGACTGCTTCTTCTCATCTACCTCCAGACTCTGGAACTCTCTTCCTCTTTCTGTCTTTCCTAATTCTTATGACCTATCATCCTTCAAAAAGCAGATCTATTGTCATCTCAGGGCCTAATCCTCCATATCTCTGGGTCCTCTGTACTTTGACTGTTTTTCTGTCTGTTGTTTTCCTTTGTGTGATATTACCTCATCTCTGCCTTGTCCTTAACCTTTTTCTTTTCCTTCGTCTTGATGTTTTCTTGTGCCCGGGCCGTTATTGATTAGGGCAGTTTTTGCCTGTCCCGGTGTCACACTCATATGAAAAAAAAAATGTTTCTAATCTTAGCAAATCTTTTTGCAATCTCCAAACCAATTCTCAACCTACTAGATCTGCTGGTCCCTTCATTTAAAATTGCTTTAAATCACTGACATTAAGTCAAAGAGAGTTACTTGGTAAATGTGTCAGCTTCTAATCTTTAATAGCATAGCATTACATAATTCTGGATGTCAAGGATTCTCTCACATATGGCCACATTCATTCAAAGATTTCATCTTCCTCTAAACCAATCCCTTGCTTGGACATCTGTAAACTTTCCAAAAATTCCATTAATCTTTCATTTCACTCCCTTACTCTCTCCTTCCTACCCTTTCTACCATGACTCCTCACCTAAAGATGTAGTAAAGAATGGAGCTGAGATTAGTGTGGGTGGACCCAGATATCTGCTTGTCTTAGGAAATCTTGGGTTCTTGCCACTATTGCACAACTGGCTTTATTACTTTGTTCCTCTCGGACCCCCAAACAATGATAATGCCAGAGTGGACCGACCCCTTGCTCTACTGGTAATCATGGCTTCTAGTGGAAGCTGTTCTGGTCTATATATCTGGCATTTGTGCCTTATTGTTGACATTCTATTGGATAGGCTTTCCCAGATCTTTTCTCCTAAAGCATCTTGTTTCAGCAACTCAGTTATTCATGGTATTGGGGTTCACAGGTGTTCTCCTGTCTAGTCTGCTTCAATGCTGTTTCCTGTTTTCATAGTTTATGCTCTGGTGGCCCTGCTGGCATTAGACTTGCAAGTCTTGCTTAGTTGCACTTTATTTATTTATTTTTTTTTTTATGGCCATGATTTTTTTTCACTGCTTGCTGTTTGATGTTTCTACTTATGAGTCAAAAACTTATTTGCCCTGTTTACCTACTGTCCCAGGCGATTCTTGGGTTTTTGCAGGCAGTGCCTTCTTGTATCAACAGCTTTTGATTGGCTATGATGCTAACCTCATATTAGTTAAGAATTTTACAGTTTGTAGCTATCTCTTCCCACGAGTTTTAGTTTTATAAGGTCATGAAGAGTGGGATGACTATTTCTAAACTAGAGATGTCTATTGTTGCCTGATGTTCCTAGCT
Organism: Halocaridina rubra; assembly: GCA_037179515.1. Taxonomy (NCBI): domain Eukaryota; kingdom Metazoa; phylum Arthropoda; class Malacostraca; order Decapoda; family Atyidae; genus Halocaridina; species Halocaridina rubra. The sequence continues at coordinate 10,381 of JAXCGZ010004771.1, read as the reverse complement.
TCTTGATTGCAGTACTGATGGCTTCTGTCTCCTAGGGATATAGTTTTTGAAATACTGGAGCTTTGAGAAAGACTTCCAGTTCTTGACTGCTGTTACAAACTGAATTTTATCTGTGAAATCGAATTCTATCCTTACTAATATCACTAGGGGGAAGATTATATCTCATTTTTTGACGTAATATACAAAACATATCTCTGGAGTTTCTGACTTCCTTCTAGTTTAGTGATTTTTTCTTATATTCCATCTCTACGTGGCTTCCCTGTCCATATGTCCCAAGGGTAGGTTTCTTCTTTCTGTCTAGTATTTCTCAGATTTCTCAGCATTATTCAGTGCAGTGACTGCTTCTTTACTTCCAATCCCATACTCTGAATCTTTCTTCCAGCTTCTGTCTGCCCTAACTCTGACGACCTTTTTTCTTTCAAAAGGCGGATCTGTCGTCATCTCAGGGCCTAATCCTGCAATATTTCAAGGTCTTCATTACTTTGAATATTTGATCAGGCTGCCCTATTTTTCTATTGTTTATCATTCTCTTTAAGCTTCTATTTTTTCTTCTCCTTAACAATATATTGGTACCCAAGACCGATGAGGCCAATTTCTATGCCAGTCCCGGTGTCACACTGGTGAGTGTTGCAGCCAATATTGTTTCTCTTTATTACTAAAAGGTTGGCTTCATGTGCCAATGGTGCCATGTCTTCTCAAGGTGGGTTACTGAGTTGAAACCCGTGTTTCCTAGACCACAGGGTTAAATTTTTCTCTCTGCCTGGCCTCTATGTTTCCCTCAGAGATATACCTTGCATAATGTAGCTGCTACCTGTGTTGGTAAGCCTATCTTTAGGATGATATATGCCCTTTTGGCATGGCTGCCCTATATTTCTCGGTGATTCTGATAACACTTCTGGAAGGCATTACAGAATTTAGGGTGACATAGTTGTTCCTGTTTACCTACAAGTCTGCTGAAAGTTGTATGGTTTGTTAGATTTACTTTACTTGGCATCAAAATATTCTTCATCTGGGATTTCCTCGTTTCATAAGGCTACTTCTTTAGAATGTTCTCAAGTGATTAGCACAGTGTTTTCCTGTTTACTTAGCTTCCTTTTGGCAATGAATCAAGGTATCCTCCAGCTGCATGGTGAGCTTATATCATATACATATTCTCTGTCTTTAAAGTTCTGATATATCTTTAATCGTTTGTCTCTTTATCATTTTGGGATTACTTTTGGATAACTTAATTTCAGACAGATCCGAGGTTGGGGTATCTTTTATGATTACAGTATTTGTGTTTATTGGCACTCAGAATGACTTGAGCATGAGCCTTGGCCCTCTTTCTGTTTGAGTCATGCTATATACTGTCAAGGTCTGTCATTACTTTGCCTTAGGTCATGCAACGTTGCCAGCACTTGCATTTCCTCAGTACCTGTCACGAAGAAGAAAATCATAAAAATGCTCCAAAGAAGCTTGAAAGTTATTTTTTTTTAATTTTCTCTAACCCAAAGGTTAATGTCCTCCTCACATGCCACACTTTACAAAGCCTTCTTGTCCTCTTCTTGGCCTCATTTCAAGCATTTCGTCAGGTACGGTTCTTTTTCTATAACTACATCAACATCGAATAATCTTCGATATTTGTTACATATCTCTTATTATCCCTTCACATATGACAAATCACAAAACTAGCCAACTCTCTTTCTCTTTACTTTATGTTTCCTTTTTGCTTTTTACTTTATGTTTCCTTTTGCAGCTTTATTTATTTTTTGATTGGCCCATCCTGGTGTGTGTGTGTGTGTGATTACCTAATTGTGATTACCTAATTGTGTTTACGGGAAAGAACCCAAAGCTCGTATCTTCCCGTCTCCTGATCGGTTCCATTTTAGACTTAGTGATACTTATCATACCTGTCCTTAAAACTATGGATTGAGGTAGCATTAACTACCTCCTCGCTTAGCGAATTCCAATTATCAACTACTCTTACACTGAAAAAGTACTTCCTTACATCCTGCAAACAAGTTTTCTTACCGAAGCTTCAAACTATGACCTCTAGTTCTAGAGCCAGCCATATCGAAATATCGATCCCTATCCACTCTATCATAACCACGAAGGAATTTAAAGACTGTCACCATATCCCCCTCACTCTTCTAGCTTCGAGTGATGGCAAGTCTAATTCCCTCAGCCTCTCATCATAACCGAGATTGCGTATTTCTGGCACCAGTTTCGTGGCATGTCTTTGAACTTTTTCAAGCTTAGCTACGTGCTTTTTCAAGTGCGGATTCCAAAAGGGGGCTGCACATTCGAGTTTTGGCCTCACATAGGTTACATAAATATTTCTGAACATTTCCTTGTCCATGTGCCTGAAGGCTACCCTTACATTTGATAAGAATGCATATGCTGCCCTTACTACGCCATTTATATGTATTTCTGGAGACAAATCTGCCAGTATGTTTACTCCTAGACCTCTCTCATTTTCTGTCTCTTGAAGTTGTACTCCTGCCACCGAGTAGTCAAGCTTGGGCCTTCTTGCACTTGTACCCATTCTCATTACCTTACATTTTGAAGAGTGTGTGTGTGTGTGTGTGTGTGTGTGTGTGTGTGTGTGTGTGTGTGTGTGTGTGTGTGTGTGTGTGTGTGTGTGTGTGTGTGTGTGTGCGTGTGTGCGTGTGTGTGTGATTACCTAATTGTGTTTACGGGAAAGAGCCCAAAGCTCGTATCTTCCCGTCTCCTGATCGGTTCCATTTTTAGACTTAGTGTTCCATTTTTAGACTTAGTTTCCATTTTTAGACTTAGTGTGTGTGTGTGTGTGTGTGTGTGTGTGTGTGTGTGTGTGTGTGAGTGTGTGCGTGAGTGTGTGCGTGTGTGTGTGTGTAAAAAAAAAAAAAAGAAAAAACATGGTTTTTAACTCCTTACTTATACCCCTTCTACCTTGTAAACTACAGAAAAACTTCGGTATTATACATGCAGTGTAATTTCTATACTGTTACATATAACATAGTAGTATTGATCCTTAATGTATCATGAGGCCTTGGATCTCAATGTTTTGTGTTAAATCCTTTATCCCTATGGAAATGTCAGATGCTGTTGCTATAAAGAAGTAGCTCAAGATGTATTACTATGCATGAACTCAAAGTAGAGTGAAAAAATAAAAATCTATTTTCACGCTGCAAAGGTCCTCAAAGTATTAGTGGAGTATTTACATAACATTATGTGTGCATAATACCAAATTGAGAAAAAATATATAGTAAATTTAATTTAGACCTACAAGGCAAGTTTCAGAATTAAAAACTAATACTAAATACCTGTATATATATTCTTTAGTATCTATGGAACTAGTCAATGTTGCCTGTAAATACACAAATAAGCATTAAAGCATCAATATCTAAAAGCTTCCATGGCTAACTACTACATACTTCTCAGTTCTGAAAAAGACAATATTCTATTCAAAGAACATAAGCAGTAAAAAAAAGTAATCTACAGATAGGTATAACTAAATGGTGACATAAATTTGCAATGCTAATCATAAGAGCTGGATACATTTTGAGGATTACGAAGCAAATACTGCTCACCAAGAAGTATGATAGTTATGACTGTACTTACATTTTTATCCTCGGTGATATACCAAGCAAATTCTTCATCTATGCACAACTGATGAACATTATAAGCTACAAGAGTCAATTTGGAGAGTGGTAAGTGGTCAAACGTTGGAATGAGGACTGAGTAAGCATTTTTTCCATACTGAACCCAAAGAATTGTGCCACTTGGACACAGGTTTATCTTAGTAGGCTTAGTTCTCAGTTTAAATTTTTTCCATGAATTCTCCAAGCTCATTTGTTTGCAAAAAAGAAAACCATGACTGTCAATAAATGCAATGATCTTTTCAGACACAGTGAAACTAACTACATCACTTGGCAGTGTCTGCTTTACCCATCCCCCATTTATTTCCTCTCGACCATCATGATGGGAATCTGACAAATGCCCTGGAGCATAAGACCAACTGACATCAGCTACATCTGAGGTTTCTGTAACAATGAACATGGCACTGGTATCACACATATGCGAATCATGACCCTCTAAGGATGAGACCCTGTTAGCAGGCAGAGAAATTAAGCTGCTACCAGAAGGGGGTCCATAGCTCAAACAACTTACACGGTCATCACTAAAGTTGCTTCCAGTATGTTCGCAACCATCATTACTGCCAACTGAATTGTTACATGAGTTATCTTCATTGGAACTATCTTTCTTTTCATTAAGGATTTCCATTCCACTATCAACACACATTAAACTAGCATTATTCTGACAGAATTGCTCCATAAAACTATTTGGAGCACTTTCTGGTAAAGGACTTCGTTCTTTTAATGTGCTTGGAGTTGAACAACCAGCACTCTCTACGCTATGTTCTCTCTCTAATGGTAAAGTCACGTTATGGGAGGCATCAGAGCTATGATCTCTAAGAGGTTTGCTTTCATGATCCATCTTTAAGCAATTGAGATCTAAAATTTCTGCTAACAAGCTTTCTTTCTTTTCAATGTCACTTTTGAAGTCTTCATAAGTTCTCGTGTCGACAGGAATAGCATCAAGTTCCTCTACTTCGAAATTTTCCCCACACATGATTTTATTATTAGATTCATCTCCAACTACTGCACTTTCAATTATCCGTTTGCTTATTTCCTTATGGACTTCTTCAAGCATATCATCAATTTCAGGACTGCTCTTCTCAGGAGATGTACTGCTGTGAGATCTGATACCAGAAGGTGAGGGGGAGGCAGAAAGGCTATCACTTAATGAGTTTGAACAACTGGATTTATATTGGTCCATACTGCCAATGTCTTTCGATGATAAATCTGCAAAGCAAAATGAATCAGACTTAAGTTGGCAAGTATGCTTGATTTAAAAATCAATACCAAAGTAAGAGATACAGTAACAGATAAATAAATTTATATATTAATTTTTTACAGCGAGGCCATCCCAAGGGAGGACAAATGTTAATTACCATTGATTACTAAGAAAAAAGTTATTGAATATCAACCAACATATTTATATTCTTAGAAAAAATACTTAAAATTGCGGGATATAATATAAATAAGCCTCATCGAAAATAGAAAAAGGTTTTTATTAAAGTGATTAAAGAAGATTCAAAAGCACTCGTACACTGTAATAATAATTACTGACCCCAGAAGCCTTAATCCAATCTCTTTGGTGACTATAATGACCGAAATGTCAATTACCTACACCACTCTCATTTCCATATTTTACATATGATTTCTGTTGCTTCAATTATTCATTCAAGGGAAAAAATACTGATAACCATCAACAATAGAAATATTATACAATACTGTACAGCATATTATAATTCCTATTAGGATATTTTTAATGAGAAATTACGGAATGTGGTTTCATACTTAAATACTGCAATATTAGCAAATTTCATCATAGTGTTCTCAGTATACAGTAGTTGAATAAATTACAAAACTGTTCAAATAATAAAAAATAAAGGTTGAAAATAATAAACAGTACATACAGTGTAGGTATTCAAATTAGAAAAGATAAATAGTCAAAAATGTGTTTTCTACTTAACATTTGAAGACTATAAGAATTATTTTGAGGTAACTTTAAAGGTTTAATTAAAATGCTCAAATAATAATAATAATTAAATAAATATAACTTGGAGAGGAAAAATAATAAAAATTCAAAATAAAAAATTAACCAATAGCTTGTTTTGGCTGTAATATGTTATGACTACAGCATTATTCATGATAAGTTAAAAGGTTTTCATAAAATTTAAAACTAAAAATTAATCAGTAGCTGCAAATAAAAAAAAACAGCTTAAGCAGTGAGGGTTTTCTATTCTTGTGTGAATACTACACGTTCACTCATAGTAAGTTTATAGGGTTCACATATCAAGATTAAAATATATAAAAAACTGACAAGGAAAAAAAATGGTCTATGTGGTATGGATTTTCAAAGTTGAATATAAAAACAGATGCTCTAAACATTATTTTCTATTTATGTGAAAACTGCATTAAATATTCTTCTTAAGTTTCATAGCACTACATAAATATTAAAAAACGTTAAAAAAGTAAAGTTCTCTTTGCCTCTTTCTCAATGTAAGGGTTACTAAATGTATTATCTTTTTGTCACAGAGGTTCACAAACTGTCGTAGGCTTACCACAAGGGGTATCTGAAAGGAATTTACACCTAACATCGATATATTACTCTCAATCATATTCATCAAAAGCTCTCTCTCTCTCATAATGAGTGACTTCAATTCCATCATAACTGTTTGCAACCTGGAGAGCCATAAGGGGCAGGAATAACAAGGCATTGCTTCATCTGACATGTTACAACAAATAATGAGACAAATGGGAGCACCAAGTGTTCTAGAATAGTTGGCAGCCCTTTTGTACCCTCAGTGAGTGGTGCCCACTAGTAAAGAGCATCCACAAGGCTGCTTTCTCAGGTGAGTATTGTTGGAGAGGCCATCCACTAAAGTGCCCCTATTCAGATCTGTGACTAAATATTGGTTGCAAACAACTCAGATAGACTGGAGCCTGTTCTCCTGAATCTCATATTAGACGCAAACAAATCAGATGGATCGGAGCTCAATAATTTCTGTTCCCAAGATTCATTATTGGCTTAAAAGTAGTTGTAACTAAGAAGATAGACTAAGCACAATAATTCCTTCCTAAGGCTCAATATTAGTTGCCAACAAATCAGATGGATTACAAACCAATAAGCCTTTCTCAATATTAGTTGCCAAAAATTCAGATGGACTATAGCCCAATATGTCTTTCCCCCTTGCAGCTTATTATTAGTTGCAACAATGCAGATAGGCCAGAGTACAATAACGGTGGGTCATTATTGGTATCAAACAATACAGATGGATTTGAGCATATATATGAAACTGTACCATGGGATGTTCAAGCAGAGTTTAAGTAAAGCTGTTCACAGTTATGTTTGACATTACTATGACATCTACGTCCATTATACTGTATTTGTATACAGTATTTGTTTCACAATGCAGTGCGTACATTTACCCTATAACTCACTCAAACAAACATACTTTGCAAACACCGGATACTGATATTCAGAAAGGGGCTTAGTAAACCTCTTTGGTGTAAATTTTACATTTCTTGGTATCTCGTTGTCTTAAAAATCTTTAATGAAACAGTCAGTAGTTTGGAAAATTAATTTCTGATGCTAAGTGTCCATTAACGTGCTCACTTAGGCTTAGGTAGGTTGCTTCTGTGCATTATTGTACAGCTACAATGTTTTATTTCCTAAAATAATGTACTTTTTTTCATAGCACTTGAATTGTATTGAATAAAGTTTTACTATAGTAAAATTGGAATTACTGTATCTAAAGGATAAGAAAGACTGGAGAAAAGGTTATATGCAAAGCATACAGGAACTTTTACATAAGGATCTTGAACATATGCTGTTTTTCACTTATACAGGGAATTGTGGAACCAACTGATGGGATGTAGGACCACTGTATTTAAATTATCCATTATATACAAAATGCTGAACGAGTATAACATACCTTGTTTTTTTTTAGCTGCTCTCTTATGATTACCTCGTAACACCAATGGTTCTGAATCAGTTTCTGGAGCCACAACTTGGACCCCTGATGCAGTTTCTTCAAAATCTGACTGCTCAATGGAAGTCCCCTACAAAATAATAATACATATGTTTAAGAATTGTTGCAAAAACAATTCTGTCCAATGTATCCTCACAAATTCACACCACTTTAGAGTACTATAATTTTTGGACAAAAATTACAAAATAGAGGGTGTCTTCGGTTTGCACTGTTCTCGAGGTATGATGCTTCATGGCCACAGCACATTTCCCATATATTACTTTGCTTTTTTTTTTTATAATTTTTGGCCTGTATTATGTCTCCCAAGCATACATCAGATTCTTCTGATGGCAGTGCTCCAAAGAAAAGGAAAGCCATCACCAGGGAAGTGAAATTAGAGATAGCGAAATGCATGGAAAAGAGAGAAACTTTACTACTGCATTAGGATAGGCGTTTATTTAGGTGTGTTCCGACTTACACTGAAATCTGGGTTACATCATATTTCAGGAACGGAACTCTGATGTAAATCAAGGACCCCAAAGTAAACATAAATGACTAACAACATTAACTGACAGACCACTAAAGAGCAAAAAACTTAGAATTTGTATTATTTTCAGATATAAACACAGTATAACAAGGTGCTGGAAAAATTATTTGTAGTATAACTACCACCATAACAAGCATTAACAAACACCATCACTACAGGCTCCTACTGCTCCAAACAGAATAGCTCAATGTCTAATAAAAACTTGTTCAGTCTGATACACATGAATAGGATTCCCATTCACTTAGCCATGTCACGGCAAGTAAAATGATGTGGGAAAACAAAGGGGAAAGAGTGAAAAGTCACTGTCAAGGAGGAGGATGATAGGGCAATCTATTACCAAGCTGCATGGGTTCTTTTTGGGATATTAAACTACTTTATATAAAGTATCTTTTTTTCATAAACATACCATCTATTTCCTTCCTTATACTATCAGTTACGACACAACCATGCATATTCAAAGACCCAATTACTAAGGTTCTGGCTCAATCTATACTGCCAGAATACTCCTGTGCTCTTTGGCTCTCAGCAAAAAAAACAATGCAGAGGGGGAGATTCCAATCCTCCTGCTCTGCCCAAATTAGTCAACTTTTACAACATTTAGAGGAAAACGGGCGTGGCACAACCCAACACCCAGAAGCATTGACCACATGGTCAACCACACTGGTGTAATGCAGATAGATATTACAGGAAACTAATTCAAAGTCACATCTATTTACAAAGGTCCTCCCATTGATCCTGGCAACCAAGGACAAGATCAATAGAAATGGATGATAAATGCATGTTCTATGGCTCGGCCACCCCCCCTTAAAAGGGAGAATGTGGCCACAGTATATAGATAGATAGATGAAAAGTATGAGGAGCAAACACCATAAAATTAAAAAAAATATGGAAGGCAGAAGCCAGTCTCATACTTGCCACTGTCTCATTTTTTTTTTTTTAAGTATCTTGTGTAGAAAAATAATAAAATTTTGGAAATTTTGATTGCAATGTACACTGCTTGTGGTTGACGGCATGCCATGTCTGCATGGCATCATATGTCGAATATATGACCTTTAATATATAAACTACGACTTATAACCTAATTGACCAGTAAGTCCTAAGTTAAAACAGAAACAAATTTTATCACATATATACAATTGAACCTCCACCTACAAATGCCCCCAATCTGGAACAAATTGACCTACGAATACAAATTTCAAAGATAGCTCGTTGTTCTTTCGTTGTAGATTTTCCAGAATTTTTTTTGCTTTGTGTTCTATTATTAGCTCTCATTATGGCTCCTAAGAAACTGAAAAGTGCTAGTGATAGTGACGTTAAAAAGCATAAATGTATTACAATAACCCCTTGCTATATCGCAGTTCACCTATCGCGAATTCAGTGTATCGCGGTTTTCTATGTTTTTTTTTTCTGGGTATATGCGAAATTATTAAAATATTAAAAAAATAAAAATTTTCAATATTTTCATTATTTTATTGAAAAAAAGAATGTCATGATTTTATTGATAAAAAAATGTATTTCCCACCCTAAGAATAATAAAACAGTAAGAAATAGCAAAAAAAACATAAATCTGAACATGAAACTCTGCACCATAGAAAGTACGATACCGGTATCAGCGTTTCGGAAAACGCAAAGGGTCGCACCTACGTGAGCTACCATATATTAAAATTTCCAGTAGTTTCATGATTTTATTGATAAAAAAAACTTATTTCTTAGCCTAAGAATAATAAAACAGTAAAAAATAGTAACAGGCTGCACCATGTAAAATACGATACCGGTATCAGCATTTCGGAAAATGAAAAGGGTCGCACTTACGTGAACTAGTACATATTGAAATTTTCATTATTTTATTGATAAATAAAGTATCTCCTAGCCAAAGAGTAATAAAACAGTAAAAAATTTTAAAAAACATAAATTTAAACATATAACTCACAGTACTGCACCATGTGAAAAACTGTACGATACTACGTGAGATAGTTCATGGAATGGTATTGGATGAAAGAGTGAGAGACGACGAATCACAAAATTGTTTTTCTGTATGTTCTGTATCATGGGGTCTGATTGGCATTTTGAATGAAGTTTGCTTCTCCCACCATCTTCCATTGTCTCGCCTCACTCGTTCAGTCTAATTCACATGTGCGCAGTTCGCGTTGTACTTATTAATTTGTCATGCTTCAGGGGTTGGGTTCTTTCGATAACAGTCTCCTATGCCTCAAAAGGCCCCTCTTTAATTTCAAGCGGCTCTAGAAGATCTTCTTTAACGTCTGATTTACAAG
>JAXCGZ010004770.1:0-31427 GCA_037179515.1 Halocaridina rubra | reverse complement strand
CTTCACTTGGAATCCTTCAACTTTTTGTCAGTGAGGCAACATGGCTTCAGAGAAGGTAGATCAACAGTAACAAACTTATTAGAATTTTATGATGAGGTAAGCCAAATCTTACAGGAAAGAGAGGGCTGGGCAGATTGCATATTCCTAGACTTCCAGAAAGCGTTTGACACTGTTCCACATGGGAGACTTATTAGGAAGCTGCAATCAATGGCTAGAATAGGTGGAAATGTTTTGGAATGGATAAAAACTTACTTAGAAGGAAGGGAACAGAGGGTTAGAGTAAGACACTCAGTGTCTGAATGGAGAAGAGTTAGTAGTGGAGTTCCACAGGGTTCAGTTTTAGGGTCACTTTTGTTCCTTGTATATGTAAATGACCTACCAGAGTCTGTAAATTCATTCATGAATATGTTTGCAGATGATGCAAAGATTGTGAAGAAAGTAAAAAACGAGAACAATGGTAGAGAACTTCAGGAGGATCTAAATAATCTGCATGAGTGGTCAGAAAAGTGGCTAATGAAATTCAATACTTCAAAATGTAAGGTAATGAGAATGGGTACAAGTGCAAGAAGGCCCAAGCTTGACTACTCGGTGGCTGGAGTACAACTTCAAGAGACAGAAAATGAGAGAGATCTAGGAGTAAACATACTGGCAGATTTGTCTCCAGAAATACATATAAATGGCATAGTAAGGGCAGCATATGCATTCTTATCAAATGTAAGGGTAGCCTTCAGGCACATGGACAAGGAAATGTTCAGAAATATTTATGTAACCTATGTGAGGCCAAAACTCGAATATGCAGCCCCCTTTTGGAATCCGCACTTGAAAAAGCACATAGCTAAGCTTGAAAAAGTTCAAAGACATGCCACGAAACTGGTGCCAGAAATACGAAATCTCAGTTATGATGAGAGGCTGAGGGAATTAGACTTACCATCACTCGAAGCTAGAAGAGTGAGGGGGGATATGGTGAGAGTCTTTAAATTCCTTCATGGTTATGATAGAGTGGATAGGGATCGATATTTTGATATGGCTGGCTCTAGAACTAGAGGTCATAGTTTGAAGCTTGGTAAGAAAACTTGTTTGCAGGATGTAAGGAAATACTTTTTCAGTGTAAGAGTAGTTGATAATTGGAATTGGCTAAGCGAGGAGGTAGTTAATGCTATCTCAATCCATAGTTTTAAGGACAGGTATGATAAGTATCACTAAGTCTAAAATGGAACCGATCAGGAGACGGAAAGATACGAGCTTTGGGCTCTTTCCCGTAAACACAATTAGGTAATCACACACACACACACACACACACACACACACACACACACACACACACACACACACACACACACACACACATATATCTCTCTTCACTTGGAATCCTTCAACTTTTTGTCAGTGAGGCAACATGGCTTCAGAGAAGGTAGATCAACAGTAACAAACTTATTAGAATTTTATGATGAGGTAAGCCAAATCTTACAGGAAAGAGAGGGCTGGGCAGATTGCATATTCCTAGACTTCCAGAAAGCGTTTGACACTGTTCCACATGGGAGACTTATTAGGAAGCTGCAATCAATGGCTAGAATAGGTGGAAATGTTTTGGAATGGATAAAAACTTACTTAGAAGGAAGGGAACAGAGGGTTAGAGTAAGACACTCAGTGTCTGAATGGAGAAGAGTTAGTAGTGGAGTTCCACAGGGTTCAGTTTTAGGGTCACTTTTGTTCCTTGTATATGTAAATGACCTACCAGAGTCTGTAAATTCATTCATGAATATGTTTGCAGATGATGCAAAGATTGTGAAGAAAGTAAAAAACGAGAACAATGGTAGAGAACTTCAGGAGGATCTAAATAATCTGCATGAGTGGTCAGAAAAGTGGCTAATGAAATTCAATACTTCAAAATGTAAGGTAATGAGAATGGGTACAAGTGCAAGAAGGCCCAAGCTTGACTACTCGGTGGCTGGAGTACAACTTCAAGAGACAGAAAATGAGAGAGATCTAGGAGTAAACATACTGGCAGATTTGTCTCCAGAAATACATATAAATGGCATAGTAAGGGCAGCATATGCATTCTTATCAAATGTAAGGGTAGCCTTCAGGCACATGGACAAGGAAATGTTCAGAAATATTTATGTAACCTATGTGAGGCCAAAACTCGAATATGCAGCCCCCTTTTGGAATCCGCACTTGAAAAAGCACATAGCTAAGCTTGAAAAAGTTCAAAGACATGCCACGAAACTGGTGCCAGAAATACGAAATCTCAGTTATGATGAGAGGCTGAGGGAATTAGACTTACCATCACTCGAAGCTAGAAGAGTGAGGGGGGATATGGTGAGAGTCTTTAAATTCCTTCATGGTTATGATAGAGTGGATAGGGATCGATATTTTGATATGGCTGGCTCTAGAACTAGAGGTCATAGTTTGAAGCTTGGTAAGAAAACTTGTTTGCAGGATGTAAGGAAATACTTTTTCAGTGTAAGAGTAGTTGATAATTGGAATTGGCTAAGCGAGGAGGTAGTTAATGCTATCTCAATCCATAGTTTTAAGGACAGGTATGATAAGTATCACTAAGTCTAAAATGGAACCGATCAGGAGACGGAAAGATACGAGCTTTGGGCTCTTTCCCGTAAACACAATTAGGTAATCACACACACACACACACACACACACACACACACACACACACACACACACACACACACACACACACATATCTCTCTTCACTTGGAATCCTTCAACTTTTTGTCAGTGAGGCAACATGGCTTCAGAGAAGGTAGATCAACAGTAACAAACTTATTAGAATTTTATGATGAGGTAAGCCAAATCTTACAGGAAAGAGAGGGCTGGGCAGATTGCATATTCCTAGACTTCCAGAAAGCGTTTGACACTGTTCCACATGGGAGACTTATTAGGAAGCTGCAATCAATGGCTAGAATAGGTGGAAATGTTTTGGAATGGATAAAAACTTACTTAGAAGGAAGGGAACAGAGGGTTAGAGTAAGACACTCAGTGTCTGAATGGAGAAGAGTTAGTAGTGGAGTTCCACAGGGTTCAGTTTTAGGGTCACTTTTGTTCCTTGTATATGTAAATGACCTACCAGAGTCTGTAAATTCATTCATGAATATGTTTGCAGATGATGCAAAGATTGTGAAGAAAGTAAAAAACGAGAACAATGGTAGAGAACTTCAGGAGGATCTAAATAATCTGCATGAGTGGTCAGAAAAGTGGCTAATGAAATTCAATACTTCAAAATGTAAGGTAATGAGAATGGGTACAAGTGCAAGAAGGCCCAAGCTTGACTACTCGGTGGCTGGAGTACAACTTCAAGAGACAGAAAATGAGAGAGATCTAGGAGTAAACATACTGGCAGATTTGTCTCCAGAAATACATATAAATGGCATAGTAAGGGCAGCATATGCATTCTTATCAAATGTAAGGGTAGCCTTCAGGCACATGGACAAGGAAATGTTCAGAAATATTTATGTAACCTATGTGAGGCCAAAACTCGAATATGCAGCCCCCTTTTGGAATCCGCACTTGAAAAAGCACATAGCTAAGCTTGAAAAAGTTCAAAGACATGCCACGAAACTGGTGCCAGAAATACGAAATCTCAGTTATGATGAGAGGCTGAGGGAATTAGACTTACCATCACTCGAAGCTAGAAGAGTGAGGGGGGATATGGTGAGAGTCTTTAAATTCCTTCATGGTTATGATAGAGTGGATAGGGATCGATATTTTGATATGGCTGGCTCTAGAACTAGAGGTCATAGTTTGAAGCTTGGTAAGAAAACTTGTTTGCAGGATGTAAGGAAATACTTTTTCAGTGTAAGAGTAGTTGATAATTGGAATTGGCTAAGCGAGGAGGTAGTTAATGCTATCTCAATCCATAGTTTTAAGGACAGGTATGATAAGTATCACTAAGTCTAAAATGGAACCGATCAGGAGACGGAAAGATACGAGCTTTGGTCTCTTACCCATGGGTCGGGAGGAGGGGTAGCCATCAGGGGACTTAAACAGAGAATCAAGAAGTTAGAGGAAATGGTTATAAGCCTTGATGATAAAATTCGGAATATGGATGGAGAAATGAAAGAGAATGAAACACTCAGAGAACAAATAAGATCTTTGGAGGAAGCAAATAAAGCACAAGCGCAGGAGAGAAAGGAACTAGAAAAAAGAATAAAGAAGCTGGAAGGGGAAAAGAGTCAACTAGAATCTAGAATTTCTAAACAAGAAGATAAAAACAAACAGCTGAATGACAACCTAAAGGAATTAGATGTTAGTTCACTGCTCTCTTCTGAGAGAGACGAGATTGCTGCTTGGAATGTCCAGATTAAGGAAAACATTGAACAGTTCAGAAAAGAGTTCCAGGAGCTGAATATGGAAAATGATGCCATGAAAACTTCCTTTGCTGATGCACTAAAGGGGAATGTGGCAGTAAAAGAGGCTGTAAAGGTGGTGGCACTGGAAAACATACAAACAGTTGACTACAAAGAGACAGTAATCGAAAAAATGAAAGACGTTGTGATGGAAAGGGCAAACCCACTCATCAGACAGGCACTTGATAAGGAGAAGACAGTGGTAATCTCTGGCATAAGTGAATCCCAGGAGCCAACATGGCAGGGGAGACTTGAAGAAAATAAAGCTAGGGTTGTAGACCTGATAAGAAAGCTTGGAGTAGTATGTGGTCCTGAGGATATTGTAAATATACACCAACTAGGTAAATATTCGAGGGAAGGAAAGCCGAGACCAACAAAAGTAACCTTTGAGAGAGGGGAAACATGTAGGGAAATATTGTTGAGAAAAAAAAGTCTAAAAGACCTTCAAGAATGCAAAGAAGTGTTCATTAGATGATACAGAACACAGGAAGAGATGGGAAAGATCAAAAACTTGTTGCAAGAGGCAAGAAGGTTAAATGATAAAAGAAATGAAGAAGAGAAGAAAAATTTTCGTTACAGAGTACTTCCAGACAAAGGGGAGATAAAGAAGATAATGACAGAAGATCAGGGGATGGGGCCTCATTAAGATTGTTATACACAAATGCTGATGGATTAGCTGGTAAGGCAGTAGAATTAAAAGATAGGATTCACAACAGTAAGGCAGATATAGTAGCAATTACAGAGACTAAGTTGAGTGAGGACATAAACAGTGTCACAGTTTTTCCTAAGGGCTTCAGAATACTAAGGGTTGAAAGATCTGAGAGGACTGGTGGAGGGATAGCACTGCTCATAAGTGAGAGGATTCAAGTTGAAGAAATAAACTTGGCTATAGAAAGTGAGTTCAAGGAATTTCTTGTTGCTCGCATAAATACTGGGTCAGAGAGCATTATAATAACTGTTGTATACAACCCACCAAGGAACCAAAATAGGCTTGAAGTTTATGAGGAAAGTCATATAGGTACTATTGAAGTCATAAACTCAGTTGTTAACATGGCACGGGAAAAATAATGTAGGATTTTGATTATGGGAGACTTTAATCATAAAGAGATAGATTGGATAAACCTTGACCCACACAGTGGTGAGGACTCATTCGGGGCAAGATTCCTAGATTGCGTACAAGGGAATTTCCTACACCAACATGTAATGGAACCAACAAGGGCCAGGGGTGGGGATGAGCCATCACTACTTGATCTAGTGTTCACAGATAATGTGTTGGATATTGAAAATATTGAGTATGAACCACCAATTGGAAAGAGTGACCACTGTGTGTTGTTGATGGAGTATATCATTGAAGATATTCTTCCTGAGAGTAGAGGCACTGAGGACATGAGGAGGAACTATCCGAAAGGAGATTACATCAAAATGAATGAGCTTTTTGCAGTTATTGACTGGAGAACCTTATTTTACAACAAATCTGTACAAGAAATGTATGACATCTTTTGTGAGAAATATGGGAAGATAGTAGATTGCTGCATACCTGTCACCAAAGTAGGTGTAATTCATGCCAGAGAGAAATGGTTCGATAATGGGTGTAAAAGAGCTAAGGAGTGGAGAGACAAATGCTGGAAAAGGTATAGGAGGAGAAAAAACATAAATGCCTGGCAAACCTACAAAAGAGCAAGAAATGACTACCTAAGTAAAAGGAGAGAGGCAGAGAGAGATTATGAGAGGGACATCACCAGGAAGGCTAAAGAAAATTCCAAGCTTTTCCACAGCTTTGTCAGAGGAAAACTGAAGGTAAAAGAACAGGTTTTAAGGCTAAAGAGAGCGGATGGAAGCATCACTGAGACGGATGAAGAGATCTGCAAAGAATTGAACAAGGAGTTTCAGTCAGTATTTACAGTAGAAAATACCCCACCCCCTCAGACTGCAGTGATAGAAGCTCAAGGGCCGGTATTAGAGAACATCAACCTTACTAACACAAAGCGCTGATGGATTTAGATGTTCATAAAGCTACCGGTCCTGATGACATATCCCCTCATGTGCTTAAGAAATGCGCAAACACAATATCAGTGGCACTAAGTATCATATTTAAGGAGTCACTGGAGTCAGGGGAGATTCCAAGATGCTGGAAACAAGCAAATGTGATACCTATCTTCAAAAAGGGAAGGAGGGATACGGCTCTGAACTATAGACCAGTTTCCTTGACCAGCATAGTTTGCAAAGTTATGGAGAAACTACTAAGGAAACATATCTCTCTTCACTTGGAATCCTTCAAGTTTTTGTCAGTGAGGCAACATGGCTTCAGAGAAGGTAGATCAACAGTAACAAACTTATTAGAATTTTATGATGAGGTAAGCCAAATCTTACAGGAAAGAGAGGGCTGGGCAGATTGCATATTCCTAGACTTCCAGAAAGCGTTTGACACTGTTCCACATGGGAGACTTATTAGGAAGCTGCACTCAATGGCTAGAATAGGTGGAAATGTTTTGGAATAGATAAAAACTTACTTAGAAGGAAGGGAACAGAGGGTTAGAGTAAGACACTCAGTGTCTGAATGGAGAAGAGTTAGTAGTGGAGTTCCACAGGGTTCAGTTTTAGGGCCACTTTTGTTCCTTGTATATGTAAATGACCTACCAGAGTCTGTAAATTCATTCATGAATATGTTTGCAGATGATGCAAAGATTGTGAAGAAAGTAAAAAACGAGAACAATGGTAGAGAACTTCAGGAGGATCTAAATAATCTGCATGAGTGGTCAGAAAAGTGGCTAATGAAATTCAATACTTCAAAATGTAAGGTAATGAGAATGGGTACAAGTGCAAGAAGGCCCAAGCTTGACTACTCGGTGGCTGGAGTACAACTTCAAGAGACAGAAAATGAGAGAGATCTAGGAGTAAACATACTGGCAGTTTTGTCTCCAGAAATACATATAAATGGCATAGTAAGGGCAGCATATGCATTCTTATCAAATGTAAGGGTAGCCTTCAGGCACATGGACAAGGAAATGTTCAGAAATATTCATGTAACCTATGTGAGGCCAAAACTCGAATATGCAGCCCCCTTTTGGAATCCGCACTTGAAAAAGCACATAGCTAAGCTTGAAAAAGTTCAAAGACATGCCACGAAACTGGTGCCAGAAATACGAAATCTCAGTTATGATGAGAGGCTGAGGGAATTAGACTTACCATCGCTCGAAGCTAGAAGAGTGAGGGGGGATATGGTGAGAGTCTTTAAATTCCTTCATGGTTATGATAGAGTGGATAGGGATCGATATTTTGATATGGCTGGCTCTAGAACTAGAGGTCATAGTTTGAAGCTTGGTAAGAAAACTTGTTTGCAGGATGTAAGGAAATACTTTTTCAGTGTAAGAGTAGTTGATAATTGGAATTGGCTAAGCGAGGAGGTAGTTAATGCTATCTCAATCCATAATTTTAAGGACAGGTATGATAAGTATCACTAAGTCTAAAATGGAACCGATCAGGAGACGGGAAGATACGAGCTTTGGGCTCTTACCCATGGGTCGGGAGGAGGGGTAGCCATCAGGGGACTTAAACAGAGAATCAAGAAGTTAGAGGAAATGGTTATAATCCTTGATGATAAAATTCGGAATATGGATGGAGAAATGAAAGAGAATGAAACACTCAGAGAACAAATAAGATCTTTGGAGGAAGCAAATAAAGCACAAGCGCAGGAGAGAAAGGAACTAGAAAAAAGAATAAAGAAGCTGGAAGGGGAAAAGAGTCAACTAGAATCTAGAATTTCTAAACAAGAAGATAAAAACAAACAGCTGAATGACAACCTAAAGGAATTAGATGTTAGTTCACTGCTCTCTTCTGAGAGAGACGAGATTTCTGCTTGGAATGTCCAGATTAAGGAAAACATTGAACAGTTCAGAAAAGAGTTCCAGGAGCTGAATATGGAAAATGATGCCATGAAAACTTCCTTTGCTGATGCACTAAAGGGGAATGTGGCAGTAAAAGAGGCTGTAAAGGTGGTGGCACTGGAAAACATACAAACAGTTGACTACAAAGAGACAGTAATTGAAAAAATGAAAGACGTTGTGATGGAAAGGGCAAACCCACTCATCAGACAGGCACTTGATAAGGAGAAGACAGTGGTAATCTCTGGCATAAGTGAATCCCAGGAGCCAACATGGCAGGGGAGACTTGAAGAAAATAAAGCTAGGGTTGTAGACCTGATAAGAAAGCTTGGAGTAGTATGTGGTCCTGAGGATATTGTAAACATACACCAACTAGGTAAATATTCGAGGGAAGGAAAGCCGAGACCAACACAAGTAACCTTTGAGAGAGGGGAAACATGTAGGGAAATATTGTTGAGAAAAAAAAGTCTAAAAGACCTTCAAGAATGCAAAGAAGTGTTCATTAGATGATACAGAACACAGGAAGAGATGGGAAAGATCAAAAACTTGTTGCAAGAGGCAAGAAGGTTAAATGATAAAAGAAATGAAGAAGAGAAGAAAAATTTTCGTTACAGAGTACTTCCAGACAAAGGGGAGATAAAGAAGATAATGACAGAAGATCAGGGGATGGGGCCTCATTAAGATTGTTATACACAAATGCTGATGGATTAGCTGGTAAGGCAGTAGAATTAAAAGATAGGATTCACAACAGTAAGGCAGATATAGTAGCAATTACAGAGACTAAGTTGAGTGAGGACATAAACAGTGTCACAGTTTTTCCTAAGGGCTTCAGAATACTAAGGGTTGAAAGATCTGAGAGGACTGGTGGAGGGATAGCACTGCTCATAAGTGAGAGGATTCAAGTTGAAGAAATAAACTTGGCTATAGAAAGTGAGTTCAAGGAATTTCTTGTTGCTCGCATAAATACTGGGTCAGAGAGCATTATAATAACTGTTGTATACAACCCACCAAGGAACCAAAATAGGCTTGAAGTTTATGAGGAAAGTCATATAGGTACTATTGAAGTCATAAACTCAGTTGTTAACATGGCACGGGAAAAAAAATGTAGGATTTTGATTATGGGAGACTTTAATCATAAAGAGATAGATTGGATAAACCTTGACCCACACAGTGGTGAGGACTCATTCGGGGCAAGATTCCTAGATTGCGTACAAGGGAATTTCCTACACCAACATGTAATGGAACCAACAAGGGCCAGGGGTGGGGATGAGCCATCACTACTTGATCTAGTGTTCACAGATAATGTGTTGGATATTGAAAATATTGAGTATGAACCACCAATTGGAAAGAGTGACCACTGTGTGTTGTTGATGGAGTATATCATTGAAGATATTCTTCCTGAGAGTAGAGGCACTGAGGACATGAGGAGGAACTATCCGAAAGGAGATTACATCAAAATGAATGAGCTTTTTGCAGTTATTGACTGGAGAACCTTATTTTACAACAAATCTGTCCAAGAAATGTATGACATCTTTTGTGAGAAATATGGGAAGATAGTAGATTGCTGCATACCTGTCACCAAAGTAGGTGTAATTCATGCCAGAGAGAAATGGTTCGATAATGGGTGTAAAAGAGCTAAGGAGTGGAGAGACAAATGCTGGAAAAGGTATAGGAGGAGAAAAAACATAAATGCCTGGCAAACCTACAAAAGAGCAAGAAATGACTACCTAAGTAAAAGGAGAGAGGCAGAGAGAGATTATGAGAGGGACATCACCAGGAAGGCTAAAGAAAATCCCAAGCTTTTCCACAGCTTTGTCAGAGGAAAACTGAAGGTAAAAGAACAGGTTTTAAGGCTAAAGAGAGCGGATGGAAGCATCACTGAGACGGATGAAGAGATCTGCAAAGAATTGAACAAGGAGTTTCAGTCAGTATTTACAGTAGAAAATACCCCACCCCCTCAGATTGCAGTGATAGAAGCTCAAGGGCCGGTATTAGAGAACATCAACCTTACAGCCACAGAGGTATGCAAAAGCGCTGATGGATTTAGATGTTCATAAAGCTACAGGTCCTGATGACATATCCCCTCATGTGCTTAAGAAATGCGCAAACACAATATCAGTGGCACTAAGTATCATATTTAAGGAGTCACTGGAGTCAGGGGAGATTCCAAGATGCTGGAAACAAGCAAATGTGATACCTATCTTCAAAAAGGGAAGGAGGGATACGGCTCTGAACTATAGACCAGTTTCCTTGACCAGCATAGTTTGCAAAGTTATGGAGAAACTACTAAGGAAACATATCTCTCTTCACTTGGAATCCTTCAAGTTTTTGTCAGTGAGGCAACATGGCTTCAGAGAAGGTAGATCAACAGTAACAAACTTATTAGAATTTTATGATGAGGTAAGCCAAATCTTACAGGAAAGAGAGGGCTGGGCAGATTGCATATTCCTAGACTTCCAGAAAGCGTTTGACACTGTTCCACATGGGAGACTTATTAGGAAGCTGCACTCAATGGCTAGAATAGGTGGAAATGTTTTGGAATAGATAAAAACTTACTTAGAAGGAAGGGAACAGAGGGTTAGAGTAAGACACTCAGTGTCTGAATGGAGAAGAGTTAGTAGTGGAGTTCCACAGGGTTCAGTTTTAGGGCCACTTTTGTTCCTTGTATATGTAAATGACCTACCAGAGTCTGTAAATTCATTCATGAATATGTTTGCAGATGATGCAAAGATTGTGAAGAAAGTAAAAAACGAGAACAATGGTAGAGAACTTCAGGAGGATCTAAATAATCTGCATGAGTGGTCAGAAAAGTGGCTAATGAAATTCAATACTTCAAAATGTAAGGTAATGAGAATGGGTACAAGTGCAAGAAGGCCCAAGCTTGACTACTCGGTGGCTGGAGTACAACTTCAAGAAACAGAAAATGAGAGAGATCTAGGAGTAAACATACTGGCAGATTTGTCTCCAGAAATACATATAAATGGCATAGTAAGGGCAGCATATGCATTCTTATCAAATGTAAGGGTAGCCTTCAGGCACATGGACAAGGAAATGTTCAGAAATATTTATGTAACCTATGTGAGGCCAAAACTCGAATATGCAGCCCCCTTTTGGAATCCGCACTTGAAAAAGCACATAGCTAAGCTTGAAAAAGTTCAAAGACATGCCACGAAACTGGTGCCAGAAATACGCAATCTCAGTTATGATGAGAGGCTGAGGGAATTAGACTTACCATCACTCGAAGCTAGAAGAGTAAGGGGGGATATGGTGACAGTCTTTAAATTCCTTCATGGTTATGATAGAGTGGATAGGGATCGATATTTCGATATGGCTGGCTCTAGAACTAGAGGTCATAGTTTGAAGCTTGGTAAGAAAACTTGTTTGCAGGATGTAAGGAAATACTTTTTCAGTGTAAGAGTAGTTGATAATTGGAATTGGCTAAGCGAGGAGGTAGTTAATGCTATCTCAATCCATAGTTTTAAGGACAGGTATGATAAGTATCACTAAGTCTAAAATGGAACCGATCAGGAGACGGGAAGATATGAGCTTTGGGCACTTTCCCGTAAACACAATTAGGTAATCACACACACACACACACACACACACACACACACACACACACACACACACACACACACACACATATATATATATATATATATATATATATATATATATATATATATATATATATATATATATATATATATATATATATATATATATATATATATATATGGCTCAATAGTATCAAAATAATAAAAATTATACACTTTGTGAAAATTTTCACAAATGCATGTATTTCAGAGAATTTTGAGCATACGGAGGTATGCAGTACACATGACGAACGTACACACATAAGCACACAAACACATGTTTCTTGTAAATATTCGCGCAATACATAGGGACGCACCTCCTACCCCAAATATTTCAGTTTTCACTGATACTTTGTACAGTATTTCTTTGTCTGGATTGTTTGGTGAAATGGAAGATGACAGTAGTGGCGTCTATCACCACATGGTAGTCCCTGGTACCAATGCATGGTCAATGAACACATTATTTGATAGATGAACTCGGTATTGGAACAGCATTTTCAGGGGATGAACTCTACATAAATGTAGGTTGAGGGAAAAAAACAACAACATTATTTCATAGCAATTCTGCTCAATAATAATTGAAATACCGAATAAAAAATAAACACAAAAAACAATATAATAAATGTATTAAAAAAGAAGCAAAGAAAGGAACTTATAAAGACTTTCGACCTGAAATATTTATTTTCCTAACACTTCGGTTAGGTTAGGTTAGCTTAGGTCAGGTTATTCTTCACTAAATTGTTTATATAATTAAATATTTTGAGTAAAGTCCGGTCCCAATTCTTCACGAGCTCCCAAAGAAGTTAGTTTTTATATAAATAAAGACAGACAAAAGGAGGGATAAAAACAACACTTATGAATAATTTCTATAGTACAGTTGAGAAGAATCGCTGTTCAGTTTAATAAACGGTCCACTAGCCTAGGGAGACAAGCCTACCTCTTGACATTTCGCATAAAGGACAAGGCCAACTTCAACAATACACAGTACATGGTCGAGATATTGTTCAAGTATGATCACAGTGTACTTGCACGTTTTTATTCTCTCGCGAATAAAGTAATATTTTCCTTGATGCATAATTTCCCCATTTCATGTGATCAACTTTAGTTCTATGAAAGTGTTATCCCTTCACATCTGACAAGTCACAACACCCCATGTTTCACTTTCTTATATGTTGTCTTGGTGTCTGGGCCCTGTGAGGGCAATTTTCTTTGCCCTTCCCCTGTGTCACACTCATAGAAAAAGATATATCTGAACTTCCCTCTGCACCAGTCTAATTAACTAACTATCTATATAACTATATATCTAATCATCGATCCATCTAAATGCATAGTGAACTGCGACAATTAACTAAATTTACAAACCAAAAAATATCTGTGGTATGTTTCTGACCCCTTCAAACGCTGAAAAAGTATAGAAACACATTCATCAGACATATTAAAAAAAAAAAAAACTTTAGCCCTGCTAGCTGCTTATTTAGGTCTTAAAAATATGATATTTTCAACGCCTAAGATTAATGTGATCTCGAGATTCAAATCTACGTATCTATTAATATAACCTGGCTCCATTTTTCTCATATATAACCCATACAACATAAAGGGATTAAACCCAATTGAGGTCTAACATTAGAAAGAAAGTCCTGATCTTGAGAGCCAGTCTTTGAATTGAATTATATCTGCAAGCGAAAGTGATCATTAAATACAAGGATACTGTTTGTACTTAACCTCATACGACGATATAAATGTACAACTATTCTACCCAGGGTTGAACTCATGTTATATATACCAACAAATACCCAAGCATACCCTAAGTTTTATATCTTCCCTTTAGAGATAAATACTCGTATATACCAGTACATACCCACTGGATACCCTGGGCTCTATGAATAGAAATAAATAAATACTCGCATATACCAGTATATACCCACTGCATACCCAGGGATTGATGCATGTAATTTATAGATAAATATATACCAATACATATCGACGGTATATTCGGGGTATTATGTGTTTCTTTTAAAGAGATAAATATATATCAATACATACCCAAGCTATACCCATAATATCATATCTTACCTTAAAAGAGGTCACTATATAACAGTACATACCCCCTGCATACCCAGGTTTCTAATTTCTTGAAAGATATTATATTATTTATACCAAATCTTCCTAACTGTTTAATCTGTCCTCTTCATTATATTTTCCAAGTAGTAAAAAAGACTCATACAAACACATATACACACTGCAATCAGGAAGTACAACATTTTGAATATATTTCTTTAAACCGAAGGGGGATACTCTCCCTCTCTCTAAGAAGAAGGAGGAGGGGGGAGGATGAGAGAAAGAGGACACAATAATGAAGGAAGAATAATCTTCTCTAGTAGTAGTAGTAGTAGTAGTAGTAGTAGTAGTAGTAGTAGTAGTAGTAGTAGTAGTAGTAGTAGCATGGTTGAAAATATCATAGTCGAATCGATTTTCATCTCATGATTTGCAACTTATTTTCGTCGGGAAAAATATTATTATTATTATTATTATTATTATTATTATTATTATTATTATTATTATTATTATTATTATTATTATTATTATTATTATTTCTGTATGAACCAATATTTCTTCGTGTGTAATAAATGACTAATAATCATATTCCGATCTTTAGGAACCTGTAGTACGGTGGCCCATGGCATCAACCGCCCGTTGCGATACCATAGTGGAAGGGTCTTGTGGACTTACATAACACTGCCCAGGACAGTTCGACGATAAGTCTTCCTTCAGTTATGGTTCGTTTTCTATACCTGTCAACACCGAATATTTTTGGATATTCGTTACACATGTCTTATTATCCCTTCACATCTGGCAAGTCACAATACTCCCCATCTTTGTTTCTCTTTACTTTGTGTTTTCTTCGTGCCCATGCTCGATGAGGGTAGACTTTTTTTTGGGCCCGTCCTGGTGTCACAATCATAAAAAAAAGATTATTTTCATAAATCCAATGTTCATATGAACACACATGTCTTCGTCCTCTCTCTTTGCATACAACAATTCTACAAAATTATATTTCTTCATCGCTATTTTTATCGTAAAACATATATATTATTTACGTTAACATACAGAAGTTACAGAATATATTTTCCATCACGATTCAACAGAACGATTAAAAACACAAACACAGAGCACAAAAAATTATACCTCTCTCTTTCACGTCCTACATGACACTGACGAAATTTATCAGTTGTTTTCATGTATAAAGCGATCGAGATCATCTTATGTCTGGAAGAGACCGGATTTTGTGTCCATTTATTATTATTATTATTATTATTATTATTATTATTATTATTATTATTATTATTATTATTATTATCATTTACCAATAAATCGTTTGTTATATCCGATAGTTACATAGATTATAAAAACAATCACACATTATGTGTTTTATTTATAGTTGTCATAATTATGAGAACTCTGTGTCTCATATCAAAAAAAACATCCTGTTAAAATAAAATGAGCAAATTAACAAATATTCACATACATAAATGAATACATGCTCGTACGTGCCTACTTACCTTCCTGCCTGCCTACCTACCTACATTACATACATACATACATACATACATACATACATACATATATTACAATTATGTATTACATACATACATACATACATACATACATACATACATTACAATCATATAATTACATACATACATACATATACATACATACATACATACATACATACATACATACATACATTACAATTAGGTAATAATATAGATACATACTGCATGGTTAAGACCAACTGGATAGGGATCAATATTTTGATATGGCTGGCACTAGAACTAGAGGTCATAGTTTGAAGCTTCGTAAGAATACTTCTTTGCAGGATGTAAGGAAGTACTTTCTTTTAGTGTAAGAGTAGTTGATGATTGGAATTCGCTAAACGAGGGGGTAGGTAATGCTAACTCAATCCATAGTTTTAAGGACAAGTAAAATAAGTATCACTAAGTACAAAAATGGAACCGACAAGGAGACGGGGAGCTACGAGCATGGAGCTATTTCTCGTAAGCACAATTAGGTAATTACATACATACATACATACTTACATACATACATACATACATACACACACAACAGAAGAGCCGTGTTAGATTGCGTGGGAAAGAAAATGTCAATGATAAAACACTCACGAATTCGGCCCCTGGACCAAGGCAAGAGCTCCTCCCCGTGGCCTACTCTTTGATGTCATCTTAAGTAAGAAAACTTCTTTGCAGGATGTAAGGAAATACTTTTTCAGTGTAAGAGTAGTTGATAATTGGAATTGGCTAAGCGAGGAGGTAGTTAATGCTATCTCAATCCATAGTTTTAAGGACAGGTATGATAAGTATCACTAAGTCTAAAATGGAACCGATCAGGAGACGGGAAGATACGAGCTTTGGGCTCTTTCCCGTAAACACAATTAGGTAATCACACACACACACACACACACACACACACACACACACACACACACACACACACACACACACATAGGTAGTAAGGCAGTCTGGTAACGAGAAATGCGGGTGAGTAGATAGGTAGAGAGACAGACAGGTAGGTAGGCAAGTAGAAAGGCAGACAGGTACGTAGGGAAGTAGGTAGCCAGGATGGTAGGTAGGAGAGGAGAGGACTGCCTGTAGGTAGGAATGCAAATGGGCAGGTATATAGGTAAGTTGGATGGAAAGCAACCAGACAGGTAACAACGTTGGTTAGTAGGAAGGTAGATAAATTGGTAGGATAGCAGACAGACAGGTAGGTTAGAAGGCAAGTAAGCAGGTAGGTAGAAAAATTGGTAGGTGGACAGGTAGGCAGTTAAGAAGGTTGGTAGGTAGGGAGGCAGGCAGGCAGACTGGCAGGCAGGTAGGTTGGTAGGTATGTGTATAGGTAGGTAGGTAGGAATCCGGGCAGGTAGGTATAGGTGGGTAACCTCGAGGCACATGGACACTGAGGCGGAGAAAGCGATCGAAAGAAAGAGGAAAAATAATGATAACGGGTGATGAAGCGTGCCTTTGTTTAATTACTACGCACACACACACACACACACACACACACACACACACACACACACACACATGCTAACTCAATTCATAGTTTTAAAAACAAATATGATAAGAAGCATTGGATATAGAAATGGAACCGACCAGGAGACGGGGAGTTACGAGAATAAGGCTCTTTCCCATAAGTACAACTAGGTAATTACATATGAACAAACACTTGATGTAACGGATTTCAGTGGTTTTGAGGGCATGTTTTTGGTTGCGTTTGCTAATCTTGTCCATAATAACTAAGATAATCAAGTGTTCCTTGGCATGGTGTTACTCTCACATGCACAAACGCAGACACACACATGCAGGTTTTTCTTGTAGACATAAATCTCTCTCTCTCTCTCTCTCTCTCTCTCTCTCTCTCTCTCTCTCTCTCTCTCTCTCTCGTCTCTCTCTCTCGCTCTCTCTCTCCCTCTCTCTCTCTCTCTCTCTCACCTAAACGCAGACACAGACACATGCATGATTTTCATGTCGAAATAGAGCTCTCTCTCTCTCTCTCTCTCTCTCTCTCTCTCTCTCTCTCTCTCTCTCTCTCTCTCTCTCTCTCACGCACAGAGACACCCATACACGCACACGCATACACGTACACACAAACTCAAATAATATGTACACCTATGCAAATGACAATGTACTAATGCAATAAAAAATAATTTTTGGCTCAGGCAAAAGAATAGGTAATCTAGTGCCCGCACAGGAGCTCTGCACCTTGATAATATTTCTTACTATAGGGAAATAAATAAATATATAAATATATATTAAACAGATAAACTTGAGAACAAAAAAAAAGCGTTTTTAAGAGACCTAATTTTCCAATTAGGAGATAATTGTGTAATTGTGGGATACAGGGAGATGCTCATTGTAATTATCTCTTTTGTTGGTATTATTATTATTATTATTATTATTATTATTATTATTATTATTATTATTGTTGTTGTTATTATTATTATTATTACTATAATTATTATCATTATTATTATGATTACTACTATCATTATTATTATTGTTATTATTATCATTATTATTATTATTATTATTATTATTATTATTATTATTATTATTATTATTATTATTATTGAAATGGAACTTCACAGTATAGTTTTTGTATTTTATGTTTAATTACTTAAATTCAAGTTTTCGCTCTCCAATGAGAGCATTTTCAAGATTCTAATGAACACTCTGGTATGGGAGTGTCCGAGTCAAGTCACACACGTTCACAAGAATTAAATATACCCCAATCACTCCACTTAGGTCCTTTGGAGTATCACAATTCCCCTACCACCACCCTGTTTGGGTCATCCACAGGGTAAATGGGCAAGGAACTTCTGCCGTTCTTTACGGACAAACTGGTGTGTCATAAAAAGGAACTCAAATAAAACCCAAGTTGTGGACAGAGACCGTGTTAGTGTTTGCCATCTCCTAAACTCTTGTGGCAATAATTGTACCATGAGTTCAGGCAAGAAAACATGCATGCATAGGCTTGTCCTGAAGCTTTTCTCCTTAATAAATATCTCGCCTTTATATTAAGGGTTTATATATATATATATATATATATATATATATATATATATATATATATATATATATATATATATACATATATATATATATATATATATATATATATATATATATATACATATATATATATATATATATATATATATATATATATATATATATATATATATATATATATACATATATATATATATATATATATATATATATATATATATATATATATATATATATATATATATATAATTTTTTTTACACGCACACACACGTGAGCCAATTTCCCTTTATAAGGGGAGTGGCTGAGCCAAGGCAAGTACTTTAACTCTTTACAAAGAGAAAATACAGAGGAGGAGATTTCCAGTCTCATCGCTCCGTCTCACTTGGTCGTATTTCACAACAAGCAGGGGAACACGGAGGAAATATTCTAGCCCCCTTCCTCAGGGGGATATATATATATATATATATATATATATATATATATATATATATATATATATATATATATATATATATATAGAGAGAGAGAGAGAGAGAGAGAGAGAGAGAGAGAGAGAGAGAGAGAGAGATTTTATGAGAAAGTATAAAGGTATATATATATATATATATATATATATATATATATATATATATATATATATATATATATATATATATATATATATATATATATATATATATATATATATAGAGAGAGAGAGAGAGAGAGAGAGAGAGAGAGAGAGAGAGTCAAAGTCAAAGTCAAAAAATTTTATTCCATCAAAAATGGCTATTACATGATAATTAATCTAATTACAAATTACAATGTAAAATGTCAAAATAAAACAAATGAAATTTGCAAAGCACAAAATCAAAATATTTACACATTAAAATAAGCATACATACACTTCGTCTACCCAATGGGAGGATAATAATGAGACTAAAATCACTTATTAAGTAGGTGATTTAAAAGATGAGATTTAAGTGAGGGTAATGTTTGGCAGCTTCTTAAGTTTGCGGGTAAAGAGTTCCAAAGTCTCGGGCCCATTACATTTAAGGCTCTTGCCCCAATATCAGTGGAAGTTCTGGGCACGTAAAAAGAATTCTGATATCTGGTGTTGACGTTATTGATACGCACTTGATTAACTGTTGGCAATGAGAAGAGCCATTCCGGTAATATTCCATGATTTATTTTAAAAACTAAAAGACAGATATTATATATGAACTTCATGTCCATCCTTAGCCAACCCAATCTCTCAAAGAGGGGAGTCACGTGATCATATTTATGCACCCCCCCTATGGCAACTCTTGCAGCAAAATTCTGGAGCCTTTTCACTCGTAACATCTGGGTCTTAGTCGTGGAACCCCAAACACTCAGACAGTAGTTGAGAATACTTAAAATCAATGTTTGTACTACAATTACCCTACAATCAGGCTCGAATCTTTCATAGACTCTGTTCAAGTAAATAAGGGTCCCGTTCACTTTTTTATGTAGTTCATCGATATGAAAATTAAATGTCATGGTACTGTCCATAATAACTCCTAGATTTTTAACCTTATTAGATGGGAAGAGTGAAACATTGTTGAAATTTATACTGATGTTCTCAGGAATGCGGGACAGGTATTGATTTGATCCAAAAATAACAAATTTAGTTTTATTTTCGTTCAGTAAAAGACCATTACTGTTAAAATAACTTTTGGCACAGTTTAATATATCTTCAGCCCTTTTTAAGATTTCAGGAATTCTATCAATGTCACCAGTAAGCATAATCTGGGTGTCATCAGCATACATAACAAGTAGGCAATCTCTTATAAATTGAGGTAAATCATTAACATATATTAGGAAAAGCAGAGGACCCAAAATTGAACCCTGAGGAACGCCAAAACTGATATCTAAAGAAGAAGAGAGAGTCGAGCCCATTCGAACTGATTGAATTCGATCTTTCAGATAATTTTCGAACCAAAATGAGTCAACATGAACTTTGGAAAGTTTTCTCATTAGAATTTGATGGTGTACACTGTCAAATGCTTTAGACAAATCTAACAATAATAAAAGTGATATTTTCTTATTTTCAATATTACTATAAATTTTATCAGTAATTTTAAGTAGGGCCGTCTCGGTCGAAAGTTTAGGCCGAAAACCGTGTTGTTCTTCACATAATAGACAATTTGATTCAAGGAAATTTATTAACTGGGTGGCAACTACCTTCTCAAGTATTTTAGACAGAATGCTGAGAAGAGAGATTGGCCTATAATTTTCAACATTATTAGTATCTCCACTCTTAAAAATGGGGATGATATAGGGATGCTTCCAGAGGTTAGGATAAATGCCTGTAACAATGGATGTATTAACAATGACTAAAATGAAAAATACTGTAACTGGCAATGAGTCAATTAGGAAGCGAAGTTGTATCCCATCGGAACCACAAGAGTTTGTTGGTTTGAGGTTCTTTATGATAAGAATAAGTGTGACTAAATCGATTGGGTGCGGTCTAAAATTATTGATAATATTTCTTTCAGCTGGAGGCTGGCAATTATGTGGTTGATTAATAATCAAGTCATTATTATCTTGGGACTTTTCATATGTGGACTTACCTATTTCAGCAAAATACTTATTAAAATCATTCACTCGCTTTTCCACATTATCACTGGGAAGGTCAGAATTTTCTAAGATTTCCTTATTTGCAGGAATTATTCTTTTTATAACATTCCAAGTTCCTTTGATATTTCCCCTATACTTGGAAAATTCTTCCCTGAAATGATTTTTCTTCTTTTCGGACAACATTGTTTTAGTAAGGTTTCTTTCTCTGAGAGAGAGAGAGAGAAAGAGAGAGAGAGAGAGAGAGAGAGAGGAGAGAGAGAGAGAGAGAGAGAGAGAGAGAGAGAGAGAGAGAGAGAGAGAGAGAGAGAGAGAGAGAGAGAGAGAGAGAGAGAGAGAGAGAGTTGGGCATGTAGGTGTGGCAATACGCTTTAATGATGAGAGGGTAGGAGTAGTTAAGAAAAGGGAGCCAATCGAGGTCACCCACAAACACTGCAGGGTACGTAACCACATATTCAGCACACACACACACACACACACACACACACACACACACACACACACACACAAGAAGGTTAAATGATGAAAGAAATGAAGAAGAGAAGAAAAATTTTCGTTACAGAATACTTCCAGACAAAGGGGAGATAAAGAAGATAATGACAGAAGATCAGGGGATGGGGCCTCATTAAGATTGTTATACACAAATGCTGATGGATTAGCTGGTAAGGCAGTAGAATTAAAAGATAGGATTCACAACAGTAAGGCAGATATAGTAGCAATTACAGAGACTAAGTTGAGTGAGGACATAAACAGTGTCACAGTTTTTCCTAAGGGCTTCAGAATACTAAGGGTTGAAAGATCTGAGAGGACTGGTGGAGGGATAGCACTGCTCATAAGTGAGAGGATTCAAGTTGAAGAAATAAACTTGGCTATAGAAAGTGAGTTCAAGGAATTTCTTGTTGCTCGCATAAATACTGGGTCAGAGAGCATTATAATAACTGTTGTATACAACCCACCAAGGAACCAAAATAGGCTTGAAATTTATGAGGAAAGTCATATAGGTACTATTGAAGTCATAAACTCAGTTGTTAACATGGCACGGGAGAAAAAATGTAGGATTTTGATTATGGGAGACTTTAATCATAAAGAGATAGATTGGATAAATCTTGACCCACACAGTGGTGAGGACTCATTTGGGGCAAGATTCCTAGATTGCGTACAAGGGAATTTCCTACACCAACATGTAATGGAACCAACAAGAGCCAGGGGTGGGGATGAGCCATCACTACTTGATCTAGTGTTCACAGATAATGTGTTGGATATTGAAAATATTGAGTATGAACCACCAATTGGAAAGAGTGACCACTGTGTGTTGTTGATGGAGTATATCATTGAAGACATTCTTCCTGAGAGTAGAGGCACTGAGGACATGAGGAGGAACTATCCGAAAGGAGATTACATCAAAATGAATGAGCTTTTTGCTGTTATTGACTGGAGAACCTTATTTTACAACAAATCTGTACAAGAAATGTATGACATCTTTTGTGAGAAATATAGGAAGATAGTAGATTGCTGCATACCTGTCACCAAAGTAGGTGTAATTCATGCCAGAGAGAAATGGTTCGATAATGGGTGTAAAAGAGCTAAGGAGTGGAGAGACAAATGCTGGAAAAGGTATAGGAGGAGAAAAAACATAAATGCCTGGCAAACCTACAAAAGAGCAAGAAATGACTACCTAAGTAAAAGGAGAGAGGCAGAGAGAGATTATGAGAGGGACATCACCAGGAAGGCTAAAGAAAATCCCAAGCTTTTCCACAGCTTTATCAGAGGAAAACTGAAGGTAAAAGAACAGGTTTTAAGGCTAAAGAGAGCGGATGGAAGCATCACTGAGACGGACGAAGAGATCTGCAAAGAATTGAACAAGGAGTTTCAGTCAGTATTTACAGTAGAAAATACCCCACCCCCTCAGATTGCAGTGATAGAAGCTCAAGGGCCGGTATTAGAGAACGTCAACCTTACAGCCACAGAGGTATGCAAAGCGCTGATGGATTTAGATGTTCATAAAACTACAGGTCCTGATGACATATCCCCTCATGTGCTTAAAAAATGCGCAAACACAATATCAGTGGCACTAAGTATCATATTTAAGGAGTCACTGGAGTCGGGGGAGATTCCAAGATGCTGGAAACAAGCAAATGTGATACCTATCTTCAAAAAGGGAAGGAGGGATACGGCTCTGAACTATAGACCAGTTTCCTTGACCAGCATAGTTTGCAAAGTTATGGAGAAACTACTAAGGAAACATATCTCTCTTCACTTGGAATCCTTCAACTTTTTGTCAGTGAGGCAACATGGTTTCAGAGAAGGAAGATCAACAGTAACAAACTTATTAGAATTTTATGATGAGGTAAGCCAAATCTTACAGGAAAGAGAGGGCTGGGCAGATTGCATATTCCTAGACTTCCAGAAAGCGTTTGACACTGTTCCACATGGGAGACTTATTAGGAAGCTGCAATCAATGGCTAGAATAGGTGGAAATGTCTTGGAATGGATAAAAACTTACTTAGAAGGAAGGGAACAGAGGGTTAGAGTAAGACACTCAGTGTCTGAATGGAGAAGAGTTAGTAGTGGAGTTCCACAGGGTTCAGTTTTAGGGCCACTTTTGTTCCTTGTATATGTAAATGACCTACCAGAGTCTGTAAATTCATTCATGAATATGTTTGCAGATGATGCAAAGATTGTGAAGAAAGTAAAAAACGAGAACAATGGTAGAGAACTTCAGGAGGATCTAAATAATCTGCATGAGTGGTCAGAAAAGTGGCTAATGAAATTCAATACCTCAAAATGTAAGGTAATGAGAATGGGTACAAGTGCAAGAAGGCCCAAGCTTGACTACTCGGTGGCTGGAGTACAACTTCAAGAGACAGAAAATGAGAGAGATCTAGGAGTAAACATACTGGCAGATTTGTCTCCAGAAATACATATAAATGGCGTAGTAAGGGCAGCATATGCATTCTTATCAAATGTAAGGGTAGCCTTCAGGCACATGGACAAGGAAATGTTCAGAAATATTTATGTAACCTATGTGAGGCCAAAACTCGAATATGCAGCCCCCTTTTGGAATCCGCACTTGAAAAAGCACATAGCTAAGCTTGAAAAAGTTCAAAGACATGCCACGAAACTGGTGCCAGAAATACGCAATCTCAGTTATGATGAGAGGCTGAGGGAATTAGACTTCCCATCACTCGAAGCTAGAAGAGTAAGGGGGGATATGGTGACAGTCTTTAAATTCCTTCATGGTTATGATAGAGTGGATAGGGATCGATATTTCGATATGGCTGGCTCTAGAACTAGAGGTCATAGTTTGAAGCTTGGTAAGAAAACATCTTTGCAGGATGTAAGGAAATACTTTTTCAGTGTAAGAGTAGTTGATAATTGGAATTGGCTAAGCGAGGAGGTAGTTAATGCTATCTCAATCCATAGTTTTAAGGACAGGTACGATAAGTATCACTAAGTCTAAAATGGAACCGATCAGGAGACGGGAAGATACGAGCTTTGGGCTCTTTCCCGTAAACACAATTAGGTAATCACAATTAGGTAATCACACACACACACACACACACACACACACACACACACACACACACACACACACACACACAAACACACACAATCCGGAGAAACATGATAACACCGATATTATCACAAACGGATACTTGAAATAAGTTTCAAAATGGAAAAACAACGCAAAATGACCCTGTAACTTCCATTCTCAATTCCAACTGGTAATTTTAATTGTATTTCCCAGCCAGAATCTCTTAGGGACAGGCGAAAGCAATGGTGTTTATGGTTGGTTCCTGTCAACTCAATAGTTGAGAGGTTTCAATAAGGTACTGAATCCTCATCCATTACCTTTAATCCTTAACTATACTGGTAGATTAATTTAAAGTTAGATATAAACAAGCCCCTTACCACACACGAGGCGAACGGTAGATAGAAGAATAGCTATATATATATATATATATATATATATATATATATATATATATATATATATATATATATATATATATATATATATATATATATATATATATATATATATATATATATATATATATATATATATATATATATATATACGAGTACTTGAGAGAAAAAAAGGTACGAGTAATGCCTGTGACGAAATTCCAATAATTACAAACTCTGATCTAGTTCTGCCACACAAGAGAACAAGTTAGGTACTCGCTCAAGGCAAGCGAGTCGAGAAGTCTTAAGACGAGTTATTTCTTCTTCTTCTTCTTCTTTTTTTCTTTTCCTTTCTTTCATTTTTAGTTCTACACTATTCGTCAGTGGTAACAAATAAAACAAAGTAATAATGAAAAAGTATAACTGAAAAATTATTGACATTGCATGATACATGAATATAAAATAAATTAAATAAATCAATAAGCCACTGAACATGTTGTTTTTGTTTGCCATTTTAAGTGTCACTTTTACTCCTAAATCGAGTGAGGGTGGATAGACAGACAGGTAGAGCTGGAAAACTAAGGCTTGATGCCCATCCTTACGCCCCGTGGTGGACTGAAACACGGGTTTGTCACTTTGCAAGTTGAACACTGTAACAACTACGCTATCGCGGTCCTCTAAATAACCCACTGACCATAATGATATTTAATTACCCATCCAGGCTCAAAGGATCAGTGCACTGGTTCTCACCCAGGGAGACCTTGGTTTCATTCCCTGAGGTTATTGGTAGTAGAAAAGAACAGGGTAGTGGCGTCTGTCATCTGTAGCGCCTGTCGACTCTGCAGATTCAGTGAGTATGTAATTTTATTTGTTGTTCCAATAACATCTCATTTACATTAGTCTTTTCTTGTATTGTAGAAGAGCAAAAAACAATGATAACAACAGTAACAACAACAACAGCAAAACAAAAATAATAATAATAATAATAATAATAATAATAATAATAATAACAATAATAATAATAATAATAATAATAATAATAATAATAATAATAATAATAATAATAATAATAATAATAATAATAATAATACAAATTTCGAACACTGATATCCACTTATAGCCATACAAGTGTAATATTGCCAATCTGCTGAAGCACATGAGTACCACTTGAACGTGGCACTCATAGAAATGTAAAAGCTTTAATTAGACCCATGCGCATGTTGGACTTTCTTCTTCATAATCTAATATCTTATTATCCTTCCTTTTCATTATTTCCATATCCTTCACCTTCTCTTCCATCATATTTCTAATCTTTTCCCTCCTTTTTCTTCTTTTACTTCCTTTCCTTACCGCGTGTTTTCTCATTTTTTCTTCTTCTTCACTTCTTTCAAAGGATGCCTTCGTCTGTCAAACTTCCAATAAGAAACTGAAAACTTCTTATGAATACTTCTCAAATTAACAACTAAATTAATGAATAAATAAATAATAGGTTAAATAAATGAATAATAAATAAATAAATAAATAAATAAATAAATAAATAATAAAATAGATAAATAATGGAATTAAGTATCCTCTTATTCACACGCTCCAAAACCATGCTCTTAAAAACAATTTAATATAAAATTCATATAAATTAAATAAATAATTGATTAAATGATTATCCAATTACTGGATATGTCTAAATATTTCCATATTCACTCACTAAAAAAACTAAGTCATATTTGTAAGGCAAATTGAACCAGGTTAAAATTTCCTTGAACTTTTAAGGGAGGTTTTCTCAGCCATCAGACACACCCACCAGGCCATGACGTTGCAACACTTTGAGGGGAGGGCAATGGAATGGGGAATGGGGGAGGTGAATGGGGGAAGTGAATGGGGAGGGAGAAGGAATGAAGTGGAACCCCATTTTTAAGCAAGTGTTTTAGTTTCTCTAACTTTTATAATTCTCTTATGCTGTTATATGTTCTATGTGTCATTATGACTCCCCATTCGAATGGGGGTGGAGATAGAAAGGTCGGAGCTGGGGAATTAAGGTTGGATGTGTTTCCTAACGTCCCACAATGGGTAGAACTTGGGTATGTCCCTTACTGTGTCGAGTCCCCAGTTCCCATACGCTATATACCATAGAATACTACCGTTTCCTCATTTCACATTTTTCTTGTTATTGTTGTTGTTGCTATTATTCCTCCGCCTCTATTTCCTATTAATTTTCTTCTTCTTCTTCTTCTTCTTCTTCTTCTTCTTCTTCTTCTTCTTCTTCTTCTTCTTCTTCTTCTTCTTCTTCTTCTTCTTGATCATTAAGGAATGGAAAATTGCTCATTCCTTCTCCTGTCCCGGATCTTAAAATATTGTACCACGATTTCTAGAGATAAAAAAAAAAGTGTTATTAAGTAGTTCCGATTACATCTGTATTCTTTTTTATTGAGTAAGAAGAAGAAGAAGAAGAAGAAGAAGAAGAAGAAGAAGAAGAAGAAGAAGAAGAAGAAGAAGAAGAAGGAAAAGTAATGCAAATAATAATAATAATAATAATAATAATAATAATAATAATAATAATAATAATAATAATAATAAAAAAATGGAACAAATAAGAGATAATAATATAAGAATTTCAATATATTTCTATATATGAGCACATGCAAAAGCAGTAACTAACTCATTATTATTATTATTATTATTATTATTATTATTATTATTATTATTATTATTATTATTATTATTATTATTATTATTATTATTATTATCAGAGGTAGAGGGGGTCGCGGTAGCTCAGTGGAAGAGCGTGCGAGGCGGGAAG
The DNA here is from genome assembly GCA_037179515.1 of Halocaridina rubra. Lineage (NCBI taxonomy): Eukaryota > Metazoa > Arthropoda > Malacostraca > Decapoda > Atyidae > Halocaridina > Halocaridina rubra. The sequence continues at coordinate 3,712 of JAXCGZ010004770.1, read as the reverse complement.
AGACGTCCATGGCTTCGGTCCCATCGTGAGGAGTTAGAAAAGGCATCTATCCTTGACTCTCCAGCTCCGAAGTCTAGTCGGAAAATTTTTCATCAGTGTTGACGCCCATTACAATATAAATGTCAACGTTTGAATATAAATAAGAAGCAAATAATCAAATTTATGGCAGTCAGATGGTTTGGACATTTGAAGAGAATGGATGAAAATGAAGCTTGTAAGGGGAGATGGAAATGGACGCCAGATGGAGGGAGAACTAGAGGTTGACTTTGAAAACGTTTTCGAGACGTGGTGGAAGAGATCTTGGAGATTTTCCAGTCCATACGTCTTAACAACATTATCTCTGTGCCAAAAAATGTATCATTTGGTGTTCCACAGGGATCAGTACTTGGTCCTATCCTCTTCTCCATTTACGTAAATGATCTATCTTCTTTTATTTCTGACTGTCTAGTCGTACAATATGCAGATGACACTCAACTACTCCTTAGTGGTGATATTAATCATCTCCCAGAGCTAACTTTAAGAGCAGAAAACACTCTGTCAAAAATTAAAACCTATTTCCAAGAAATTGGGCTGTTAATTAACGAAAGTAAAACACAGTGCATATTTATTGGTTCAAGGTTCCACATAGCACAAATTCCAGAAAACACAACAATTAATTTTTGCAACAATATTATCATACCTAGCAAAACAGTCAAAAACCTAGGAATTCACTTTGATAACCACATGTTGTTTGATTCCCACATTGATAAAGTATGCAAAAAGGTTACAGGAACATTAATGTACTTATCACGTATAAAAGACAATTTTGAGACTACCACTCGAATAACTGTTGTTGAATTTCTAGCCCTAAGTCACATTAATTACTGCACAACTGTTTGGGGAGCTACCACTAAGACTCAGATAAACAGAATACAAAAGCTTATTAATTTTGCAGCTCGAGTTGCCCTGGGAGGAATAAGAAAATATGACCACATCACACCAGCTCTCAATAAACTTGGGTGGCTGCGGGCAGAAAATAAGGTCGCTTATGCTATTTATGTTTTTGTATTCATAATTTTGGACCATCATTATCCTAGCTGGCTATTTGATTTAAAAACAGTCAGGGATATAAGGGGAACCAACACAAGACAGAGCAGTGAGCTCTTTATTCACAGAACAAACACAGAAGCAGGTTCAAAGATGATCACTATCAAAGGGCCAACACTCTGGAATAATATTCCAGAGCATCTTAAAAATGCTTCCTCCTTCACAGCCTTCAAAGGCAAACTATATAGTTTTCTTTTGGACAAATAGTTGCTGCTCATTAAGAACTAATTATTCTCATTGTAAGGAAACAAAGATGGAAATGATGCCGATAATAACGATCCTGTATCTAGTGGCATACTTACTACTTTATTATTAACATTATTGTTAACATTTTTATTACAGCATTATTATTTTCTATGAAAGCTACATTTAATTTAACTATATGTCTAACCCTCTTATTTGTTAGTTTAATTACATGTCTACTTATAAGTTACTATTAATGTTGAATAACCATTGTACAAAATGGAAATAAATGTTTGTTTGTTTGTTTGTTTGTGAAGCCACTCTAGTGTCCATCTCGCACCCCAGGAAGGGAACCCAGAGCCTCGCCTTTAGGGAGACCAATGGTTATGTCCTTGAGATATAAAAAATGACCATTAGAGGAAGGCGTGAAGTCTCTGTCTTGATTGACAATAAGGAATTTCAGGACTGTAATTATACATTTACAACAGTCATTCCGATGGACGGGGCAGCTCATTGGTAGAGAACGCTAGACGTGAAGCGAATAACATGCGCTTAAGACATGGGGATTAATTCTGACACTTAGAACGGTGCTACAATAGCCATTCTTGCAATGGGGATCCGATATAAAGGCGCACACGATAGAGAGATGCAAGCAGATTGTTATTGTCTTGCCATGCCAACTTTCCTACCACGTGAGTTTATTTCGTCAAAATAAGGAAACAAAATACTGGACAATTTTTTCTGGAAAAACAGAAATGACGAATTTACCACAGAAAATTATATATATATATATATATATATATATATATATATATATATATATATATATATATATATATATATATATATATATATATATATATATATATATATATATATATATATATATATATATATATATATATATATATATATATATATATATATATATATATATATATATATATATATATATATATATATATATATATATATATATATATATATATATATATATATATATATATATAAGCAGACAAGTAAATAGCAAAAACATAGTACATGTCTTCAGGTAAATTTTTACCGCCATAATGCTGAAATAAATTATCTAAATAATTATGACAAACTTATACATGCAAGTATTTTCTGGAAAGCGAGCGCTCGCGCGCACACACACACACACACACACATACATATATATATATATATATATATATATATATATATATATATATATATATATATAGAGAGAGAGAGAGAGAGAGAGAGAGAGAGAGAGAAATTTCTTCCAGCGTACGACTCATGTACCCTATATGATCTTGTATATATGTAGTCTCTGGCGGCATAAAAAATAACACTAAGAAAACACATTTGCGTATTCGTAATTCACCCCCCCCCCTCTGAAAAAAAAATACAAAATTCATATTTCATCACATCCTCACTGTGTGAAATTCTTCTTCTTCTTCTTCTTCTTCTTCTTCTTTTACCACATAAGAGGTAGTTCCACTCCTAATCCATCATAGATAAATATGATTATAAAATAAGTAGAGTAATGATTATCTCAAAAATATTTCCTTCTTGTTCCATCCGGGCCTTTTCCCGTACAGGATCCAGTACGTAGGAGGTGTGTAGACTACTTCGACATCTCCTGATGGGGGACTGACGCTCAGCATCCTTCATCCCCTCCCACTCCCTCCCCCTCTCTTCTTGAAATACCAAGGACGTCCCTGAAACTCTGTGTGGGGACGTGAGATAGGCGTGACTGTGTATGTTATTTTTTAATAAATATAAATATATCAACCACCATTGGAGGGGATATTAATTTAATTTTGTTTTACCTTTGGACATGTATGTATGTATGTATGTATGTATGTATGTATGTATGTATGTATGTAAAACTAAGGAAGTAGAATATAATTCCGAAACAGTTACGAGTCTGCCACGTAAATGAGTGTACTCGTTTACTCTCGTGCTCTGGCAGGGGTTAGAAGACGACAGACACCACTACCATCCCTTCATCATCCCTTCTACAGCTAAGTGAAAATATCTATATAAGACAAATGTACTTGTTTTGTTGTTGTTGTTCCGGTTTTACGTCACGGACTCCCTTTTCTACCAGGGGCTAGGACGGTTGCCTTATTGCGAAGGACTTGTTTTGGCAGATGTAATCTGCCAATGATTTGGCAGTGGCTAGAAGGCAACATACGCAATTCCTGCCCTCATATTTCTGTCCTGACCATAAACACTTAAAAGCTTAACTACAGTAAGAATGTATATATGTATTCTGACCGCGGTAGCTAAGTGATGAAGTGCGCGAATAGAAGAGCGGCTAACGCGGGTTTGTTCCCACCACAAGGCTTAAGAACAGGCATCCAGCCTCAATCTTTCAGCCCCAACATGCCTGTGTCCACCCCCATTCTAATGGGAATTATTGGTGATACATAAAACGGTGCATTATAATGCT
>JAXCGZ010004769.1:0-5000 GCA_037179515.1 Halocaridina rubra | reverse complement strand
CATGAACATACAGCTAACACTCTAGACCTATTTCTTACTTCTAACCATTCAAACTACTCTTATTTTGTGCTTTCCCCTCTTGGTAAATCTGACCACTCTGTGATCTAAGTTTCTTCCATTTTCGCTTCCCTTCCCTAAGTTCCTCCAACTCAGCTGCCTTTGGCACTTTGATCATACCCAATATGAAGATTTGTGTGATTTTCTCTTGATTTCATATGGGATGACTACTGTTTTCGGTCCTGCATCCATCAGGTAGCCCTAAAAGTTGCCGATTTCATACCTCATGAATGAAGGCATATATCCCCTCCTCTGCAAAACCTATTTCCCCGCCCTCTAACCTTGGTTTGATCGTGCCTGCTCCATGGCTATTCAGGCCAGAAATAGGACACACCAGTCTCTCCAAGCCTCACCATCTGATTTAACTCACTTTGCTTTTTTTCTTATGAGTGTGACACCAGGACACACAAAACAGCCCTCATCAATAAAGGCCCGTGCACAAGATAATACCAAGACGAAGGAAAAGAAAATGGTTAAGGCCAAGGCCGAGATTAGGTAATGTCACACAAAGGAAAATGACAGACAGGAAAAACAGTCAATGTACATAGGACCCAGAGATATGGAGGACTAGGCATTGAGATGACGATAGATCTGCTTTTTGAAGGGCGAAAGGTCATAAGAATTAGGATAGGCCGAAGGAGGAAGAGAGTTCCAGAGTCTGGAGGTAGATGAGAAGAAGCAGTCGCTGCACCGACCAATCTGCGAGCTAAAAAGCTCCACACAGTACCTGTGAGATGAGGCCGCTTGGCGAGTGCTATGCGGCCTCAGCAGTGGGGAGGGATGCAACTCGCTAACTCATCAAAACAGCGATGGAAATAGTAGCGATAGAAAAGAGAAAGGGATGATACCTTACGGCGAAGAGAGAGAGAATCATGATTAGAAGTATGAGAAGGATCATTAATGAATCTGATTGCCTTATATTCAACCCTATCAAGGAGATAAGTATAAGAAGAAGCACCAAAGATGTGTGAGCAGTATGCTAAGCAGGGACGGATAAGACCTTTGTAAATTCTAAGTAACTATAAAGAGGGAAAGTAATGACGAAAACGAAATAAATTTCCAGTTTTTTGGATGAAGATTTAGAAATTTGGATTATGTGATTCCTCCAAGACAAGTTAGAGGTTATTTGGAAACCTAATATTTTGATAGAGTTAAGAGGGTAAATTTCATTAGTTTCGAAGACAATAGGGTTATCAGGAGGAGAAGAAGATAAAGAAATAGCCAGAAACTGCGTCTTGGAGGCATTTGATTTAACTACATTTTGAATGACTCACTCAGATACTCTCTGCAAATCGGAGTTGAGAGTAGAAGAAAGAGTGAAACGAGAATGATTACGAGTAGCAGATGAAGGTTGTGAAGAAAAGGCAGAGAAAAAGTGAAGGGTAGAATCATCAGCAAAGGCATGAAGAAGAGAGGAAGACGGGGATTGTAGAAGATCATTGATGAAGAGAAGGAACAGAGTAGGTGAAAGAACAGAGCCCTGTGGAACGTCACTAGTAACAGAAAATGGGCTAGATGTCGCGCCATCAACAACTACATATATAGAACGGTCAGTAAGAAAACTGGAAATCAGAGAACAGAAAGAAAGGATAAAGCCATAGGCAGGGTGTTTGGCCAGCAGAGCCATGTGCCAGACTTTGTCAAAAGTTTTAGAGATATCAAGGGCAACGACAAAGGATTCCCCATATTTCCTCAGAGAAGATACCATACATGAGTAAGATAGGACAGAAGATCAGTAGTGGATCTTGCCTTGTGGAAGCCGTACTGGTGATCCGAGATAAGTGAGTTAGATTCAAAGGATTTCAAGAAATGAGCATTGAGCAACATTTCGAAAGATTTAGCAATAGAGGAGGTTAGGGCAATAGGTTTGCTAGTTTGATGGAATAGAGCGGTCACCCTTCTTAGGAACAGGTTGAACTACAGAATGTATCCAAGATGATGGATAGATACTGGTTGACTGAGTGAGGCAAAAATGACGGCAAAGCACGGGAGCTTGTTCATCTGCAAACTCCTTGAGGAATCTTGCAGTGATGCCATCGTGACCAGATGCCATATTCGTTTTTACAAGTGAAGAACCTTATGAAATTTATGTTAAGAAAGGACAACTGAGGGCATAGGGTTTGAGAGGGTTAAAGATTGAGGGATTATGTAGTTGTGTTGGGTGACTTGAATGCCAGAGTGGGTGATGGAAAGATAGAGGGTGTTGTAGGAAAGTATGGGGTTCCAGATGGGAATGGGAGTGGCGAGAGACTGTTAGATATGTGTGTGGAGCAAGAGTTGGTGATAGGTAATAGTTTTTTTCAAGAAGAAGTTAATAATTAAGTATACATGGATGAGAGTGGCAAATGGAAGAGTGAAAGAAAGAGCATTGATGGATTATGCGTTGGTACCAAAGAGCATGATTGGTAAAGTGAAAGATGTGCATGCATTTTGGGGTGTGGCTGCTGGGATGTCTGATCATTATTCGGTTGAAGCAAAAGTGGTAGTAGCAAAAGAGTGGGGAAATAGTGTGGAGGGATGTAGAAGGGAAGTAGTGAAGGTGGAAGAGTTGGAAAAGCCAGAGAAGAGACAGGAATATCAGGACAGGTTGAGAGTAGCATATGACAGGGCGATAGAAAGAGAAGTTGGCGAGTTAGGGGAGGAATGGGGGTTGATGAAAGAATGTTTTGTGGGACATGCAAGTGATGTGTGTGGAAAGAGGTTTGTTGGAGGTGGCATGAGGAGGGGCAGCGAGTGGTGGAATGAAGGGGGGAAAATGAAGGTGGAAGAGAAAAAGAGGACTTTTGAGGAATGGCTGCAGTGTAAAAGTAGGGAGAAGTATGAAATATATAGGGAGGAAAATGTGGAAACCAACCGGAAGAAAGAGGAAGAGAAGAGGTTGGCAAATGTTAGATGGGGACAGGATTTTAGTAGGTCATATGGGGAGAATAAAAATAAATTTTGGAAAGAAGTGAAGAGATTAAGGAAGGGTGGATCGAGGATGGAAGAGACAGTGAAAGATGTGAATGGACAGATGTTAAGAGGGAACGATGCAAGGAAAAGATGGGCAGAATATTTTGAGTGCTTGCTGAATGTTGATGAAGATAAAGAGGCAGCTATAGTGGCAGTGGCGGGTGTTCAAAGGCCAGTAATGGGAGATGAAAATGAGAGAGAGATTACTAGAGAGGAGGTGAAAAGGGCATTGTATGAAGTGAAAGCAGGTAAAGCACCTGGAATGGATGGTGTGTGAGAGGAGATGTTGAAAGAAGGGGGAGTGACTGCATTGGAATGGTTAGTGAGAGTGTTTAATATAAGCTTTATGTTGTTAATGGTGCCAGTGGAATGGGTGATTGCTTGTATAGTGCGACTATGCAAAGGTAAGGGAGATGTGCATGATTGCAGTAATTTTAGGGGTATAAGTTTGTTGAGTGTGGAAGGAAAAGTGTATGATAAGATACTGGTTAATAGGATTAGGGATAAGAGAGAAAATGTGATTGCAGAAGTGCAGAGTGGTTTTAGGAGAGGTACAGGTTGTATAGATCAGAATTTTATAGCTAGGCAGTTCTGTGGAAAATATTTAGCAAAGGGTAAGGAAGTGCATTTTGCATTTTTGGATCTGGAGAAAGCATATGATAGAGTTGATAGAGAAGCAATGTGAAATGTTTTAAGATTACATGGAATTAATGGTAAATTGTTGCATGCTGTGAAGAGTTTGAATGGGGGCAGTAGAGCTTGTGTTAGGGTAGGGAATGAAGAGAGTGAGCGGTTTCCAGTGAGTGTGGGACTGAGACAAGGATGTGTGATGTCACCATGGCTGTTCAATTTGTATATTGATGGAGTCGTAAGAGAGGTGAATGAGCGAGTGCGTGGTCGAAGCTTGAGGATGGTAGATGGGGATGATAACGAGTGGGAGCTGAATCAGTTGCTGTTTGCAGATGATACTATGGTGGTGGAAGATTCAGAGGAGAAGCTTTGCCAGTTGGGGTAAGAATTTGTAATGGAGTATTAGAGAAGGAAGTTGATAGTGAATGTTGGTGAGATTAAGGTTATGAGGTATACTAGAAATGAGGATGGTGCTGGATTGAATGTTATGTTGAATGGAGAGTCACTTGAGGAAGTTGATCAGTTTAAGTATATGGTCTCGGTTATAGCTGCAAATGTTGGAGTGGAAGCAGATGTGTGTCACAGAGTGAATTTAGGAGGTAAAGGTTTGGGAGTGTTGAAAGGGGTGATCAAGAATAGAGGGTTGGAAGTGAATGTTAAGAAAGTTTTGTATGAGAAAGTGGTTGTGCCAACTGTGATGTATGGATCAGAGTTATGGGGTATGAAAGTAAGTGAGAGATGGAAACTAAATGTGTTTGAGATGATATGTCTGAGGAGTAAGATTGGTGCATCTCGGTTGGATTGGGTTAGGAATGGAATGATGAGAGCAAGAACGGTTGTGAGGTAAGAAATTGCAACCAGAGTAGATATGAATGTTCTGAGATGGTTTGCCCATGTGGACAGGATGGATGATGAAAGACTGCTGAAAAAGGTGATGAATACGAGAGTTGATGGGAAAAATGCTAGAGAGAGGCCTAGGTTTGGATGGATGGATGAAGTAAGGAGACCCCTGAATGATAGGAGGATGGATGTGAACGAAGCAAGTGAGCATGATAGGAATATGAATGAGTGGCGAGCGATTGTGACTCAGCTCTATTGGGCATCTGGTGTTACCAAGGGGCTCCATCTTACAGAGGTAGGCCTGTGGTAGGGGCAGTAGGGGAGTTGGCAGTTATTTAGCGCCACAGGTTGTGGGGGACCCGGGAGGATGGGCTGTGGCACTCCATCAGTGCCATCTGAACGGTTGCTAGCTCCCTCGTCATTACCCATAGAGCAAAGTAGTCCCTTATTGTTTACTTTTTTTTATGTCAGATACCCCCCAATTAATGGGGGAAAAAGCCAAGGTAGATAGAAAAAAAAAA
>JAXCGZ010004768.1:25000-31493 GCA_037179515.1 Halocaridina rubra | reverse complement strand
TGCAGTTAAAATGGAAGTGGATCATTTATTAAAATAACCATTGAAGATGATTGTATATTCATCATTTTTGACAGATATTTGTTATATTGACTCCTAGTTAATATCTCTTTGCCTTTACCCATGTACTGAGGGCAATATTTTTATGCTCTTGCCAACGCCATTGCAATGTGAATTGCCTCATGAATTAATATATCAATTCTCAAACTTTGGAGAGGCAATATTGCTCTCTCTCCTCTCTCTCTCTCTCTCTCTCTCTCTATCTCTCTCTCTCTCTCTCTCTCTCTCTCTCTCTCTCTCTCTCTTCTCTCTCTCTCTCTCTCTCTCTCTCTCTCTTTTATTTATTTTTTTAAGCAATGCAATAAGAATATAGATTGCCTTTTCAGTCTTAATTAATCTTTATTAATATCTGTATGTTCTCAGTGCCACTGAAATATGACTTGACTTTTAAATTAACTTATTCTTTGCAATTTTTGAAAGGTAATAATAATATAAATTTCTTCTCAACCCCATTGAAACGTGAACTGCCTTTTTAATAATAATTTATCCATCAACATATTCAGGATTTCATAAGCCCCTGTTACATATTATGCTGTTTTTCTCAACGCTATTAGAATATAGATTACTCTTCAATATTGTTTTTATCCTTTTACAGTCTTAAGGGGGATTTACACGGTCAAACGGTTCGTCGAACGCGGTTCGACAGACAAGTGTTTGAAGTGATGTCCGAACGTGTGAACGGGGTATTTGGTTGTCGAACACGAACGTGTTCGACAACCAAATACCCCGTTCACACGTTCGAACATCACTTCAAACACTTGTCTGTCGAACCGCGTTCGACGAACCGTTTGACCGTGTAAACCCCCCTTTAGGATTTCATTATTACGTGAAAATTTTTATCTTTCTCTCAAAACTATTAAAAAATAGATTGTTTTTCCAGCATCAGTTTATCCTTGCACAGACATAAAAGGTCATGACCTCCTGTTTTATTTTTACTTTTTCTGTATTTTTTATAACTTTTTGTTGTTCTGGTTTCTCTAATTCTTATAGAAATATAGATATTATATATATGAATATAATGATTTTTTTTCATTGTTATCACTTTTTGTTGTTCTGATGTCTCCTATTCTTATAGAAATATAGATATTCTAAATATGAATGTAATAATTTGTGGCTGCAAATTACTATACTAATTATTAAATCTCTTGCCTGAGAGTTTTGGGCTAATTAAGATATATCATATGTTTATATGACTTAAGTAATTCACCGTGGCTCAAGCGGTAGCGTTCGCGACTTTGAGGCGTCAGGTCGAGGGATCGCGCCCCGTCACGGTCTGAGGTTAGCAAGGGCATGCACTCAGGGTGACAGTTACATCTACCAGAACAAGACCTTCGCAAGAAGGCAGCCGTCCTAGCCCTTGGTAGAAAAGGGAGTCCGTGACGTAAAACCAGAACGAACATATTTTATATGACTTTATGTTATACGTTTCTCATTCTTATAATCTAAAAAGCAATTTTTAGTTTGTGATTACAGGGATAGTAGATATTTACACCAGTGGGCTGAGAGTCCTGTGTTCCCGAACCTCTTGGCTGAGAGTCCTATGTCCTCGAACCTCTTGGCAGAGAGTCCTGTGCTCTCGAACCTCTTGGGTGAGAGTCCTGTGCTCTCGAACCTCTTGGGTGAGAGTCCTGTGTTTTCAAACCTCTTGGCTGAGAGTCCTGTGCTCTCGAACCTCTTTGCAGAGAGTCCTGTATTCTCGCACCTCTTGGCTGAGAGTCCTGTGTTTTCGAACCTCTTGGCTGCGAGTCCTGTGTTCTCGAACCTCTTGGCAGAGAGTCCTGTGTTCTCGAACCTCTTGGCTGAGAGTCCTGTGTTTTCTAACCTTTTGGCTGCGAGTCCTGTGCTCTCGAACCTCTTTGCAGAGAGTCCTGTATTCTCGCACCTCTTGGCAGAGAGTCCTGTGTTTTCGAACCTCTTGGCTGCGAGTCCTGTGTTCTCGAACCTCTTTGCAGAGAGTCCTGTGTTCTCGAACCTCTTGGCTGAGAGTCCTGTGTTTTCTAAGCTTTTGGCTGCGAGTCCTGTATTTTCGAACCTCTTGGCAGAGAGTCCTGTGCTCTCGAACCTCTTGGCAGAGAGTCGTGTGTTCTCGCACCTCTTGGCTGCGAGTCATGTGCTCTCGAACCCTTTGGCTACAAGTCCTGTGTTCTCGAACCTCTTGGCATAGTCCTACGTTCTTGCACCTTTTGGCTGAGAGTCATGTGTTCTCGAATCTCTTGGCAGAGAATCCTGTGTTCTCGAACCTCTTGGCTGAGAGTTCTGTGTTTTTGAACCTCTTGGCAGAGAGTCCCGTGTTCTCGAACCTCTTGGCTGAGAGTCCTGTGTTTCCGAACTTCTTGGCAGAGAGTCCTGTGTTCTCGAACTTCTTGGCTGAGAGTCCTGTGCTCTCGTACCTCTTGGCTGAGAGTTCTGTATCCTCGTACCTCTTGGCTGAGAGTCCTGTGTTCCCGAACCTCTTGTCTGAGAGTCCTGTGTTCTCGAACCTCGTGGCTAAGAGTTCTGTGTCCTAGAACCTTTTGGCTGAGGGTTGTGTTTTCTCGAACTGCTTGGTAGAGAGTCCTGTGTTCTCGAACTTCTTGGCAGAGAGTCCTGTGCTCTCGTTCCTGTTGGCTGAGAGTCTTGTGTTCTAGCACTTCTTGGCTGAATCTTGTTTTTTCAGCTATATTTCTTTTGTTGCTTGATATTGGGATAAATTTGACTGGTCTATTTTTAATGCTCTTTCTTATATGTTTCTAATTTCTTTCAGATATTCTAAATTTCAGTTTGGAGTCAATTTTTAATATATACTGTACAACACTGATTTAATCTTGAATATATTTAATTGCATTTTTATATCAGTATAGGTATGGCTGTAAGATATTTTTGACTGTATTAAATAATATCTTAAATTTTTATTGAATTTTGTAAAAATTTATATATATAGTTTTTATTTTTTTTTATTATAATGTACTGTGGTTCATTATGTTTTTGATTTTTGTAATTGTTGTCAAACTTGCCTTGATCTTGCAGATATGATTAATTAGTATAATGAGACATTGTGGCGCAGTGGTAGTGAATGTGGCTGGTAATGTACTGGCCCCAGGTTCGATCCTGGCCTGGGAATTGATTAGTCCTCACTTATTGATTTATATGGGTAGTAAATTATGGGGTCGGTGATATCCTATAGGTCTACTCGCTTATGCAACCATTGCCTGGAGATCACTGGGCCCAAGGGATTGGAGAGGGGGCTTGAGTCCTGGCTATGTTGTAGGTATATAGTCTGATTCTAGTGCTATCACCGTCCCTTGCCTCTACCTTGCATTAGACCTTTAATCTTTATAAATAAACTAACAGAAAAGCCATTAAGTGAATAACGTGTTCACACACTCACACACATAAACACATGTACACACATACATACATATATTCACACACTTTTTAATTATTTTTTGCGCGTAACTTGTAGCTAATAAATTTAATATATACAGTTTGGAAATCTTATTTAAATGCATGGAGAAAGGCTACTGGAGTTGTTCTTGTGATTATATTGATATTTCGTTTGCGAGTTTATCATTTATATGTTAATGCAATACTCTTGATGAATTAATGAGGCGATCCCTACCGACAGCCAATACCCGATTGAAAAAGCCCTACTGACATAAAGTATGATTCGGTTTTACGTCACGAACTCCCTTTTCAACTAAGGGCTAGGACGGATGCCTTCTTGCGAAGGACTTGTTTTGGCATGTGTAATCGTTACTCTGGGTGTATGCCCTTACTAACCTCAGTCCGTGACAGGGCGCGAACCCTCGACCTGCCGACTGACAAAAAGTATCGAAAAAAAATATTAAAAAATAATAATAAACAACCGGCTAGCCAAAATTCAGTGATTAAGATCTACTCAGAACTCTAGAGATTAAGAAAAATTTACAAAATACTTACGGACAGTGAAAAACTATCGGAAAAAAATTACTGAAAAAGCATAAAAATATATTGCAAAAATAACAATTGACAAAAAAACCCAGTCCAAGAAACTTACCAAATAAAACCCTCCGACAAAAATATTGGCTAACCCCCCCCCCCGAAAAAAAACACCCGAAAAAAGCCTACCAAACGAAACCCACTGACAAAAAATCGGTAAAGAAACCCTACCGACCAAAAAGTACCGAAAAAACACACAGACAAAAATATTGACATAAAACCCTGCCGAAAACTACCGAAAATATCCATAGACAAAAAAGCGGCCAAAAGAAAAAAAAATACCAACTGAAGCTCACAAACACCCGCAGAAATACCCCATCGACAAAAACCCCATCGACAAAAGAAAGAAAAATCCTCTGACAAAACCAGACTCAAAATCTCTAATTATTATTATTATTATTATTATTATTATTATTAGTAGTAGTAGTAGTAGTAGTAGTAGTAGTAGTAGTAGTAATAGTAGCAGCAGTAGTAGTTGTAGTAGTAGTAGTAGTAGTAGCAGTAGTGTGCTATATATATATATATATATATATATATAATATATATATATATATATATATATATATATATATATATATATATATATATATATATATATATATATATATATATATATATATATATATATATATATATATATATATATATATATATATATATATATATATATATATATATATATATATATATGCGTGTGTGTGTGTGTTTGTGTATGTGTGTGTGTACAGTGGCCCGTAAGCGTTTTCTTGTGCCCATTTTAATCCAGTCTTTCCATTTTATATGTTTTAATGGAATTATGAATATATTGATATAATTTCTGGTATTTTAATAGACACAGTAAGGTCTCAAGAAGATACTGTTCCACCATTTTCCCTACAGGTATCAAATTACGTACTCACTGATCATGCTAAGTTGACAAGGACAATCCGTTTTCAAATATTTGATATCTAATTAGGATTTTTTTAAGTAAAACTCGTATATATTTTAATTTTATTATTAATCTACATTATTATATCTACAGATATTGTACATGAAGAGTAGAATAATTTAATATAATATTAAGAAAGATATCTACTTTATATCTACTTTGTATCTATTTTATACGTATTTAAGTTATTTTATATAATCTTGCATATTTATCTCTCTTTTTTTTTATTTGATATGGCTTCTTCTAATAGACTAGTTTCACATTTGTCATTTTTGTAATATGTATATAATTATCCGTTTTTAGAGTATCTTTAAAAAAATCTACCATAAAGATACAAAAAAAGATCACAATGTGCATATTTTTTAATTTTTCTATATTTTATCTATTTCGTCATCTCATATCTTTTGACAACCATTTACAAACTCGTAAAATTATATATATAAAAAATCAACATTACTCTTTCCTGTATCAAGTTCTATATTTTTAAACCTTTTCGTCGTCTTTGTACAAAAATAAATACATAAATATTATTTTTTTTTCTTTGACTAGGCTTTACTTTACGTGTTAACTCTCAGATATATTTTCAAAAATTTCCAGCTTTAGATGACTTACGAAATCTGCTGAACAGACGTCCTACAACAACTTATTTGTGTTTTAACTCAGTTATCTGGTTGTTACTTTAACAGCTTTTAATATTAATTTTATTATTATTTGTCTTTATAATATTCTCCTGTTACAAGAGTATCAGAGTTGTGTCCTAAGGAAATTGTTTATGAAATTCCTGAAGCCAAACTACAGTTTTAATGTTATAGGCACTCGTTAATGTTATTGGCACTAGTTAATGCGTTGACACTGTCACAAATGTCAGCTTTTACTGTACACATCTGCCTCCAGTGACGATAAGATGCTTCATTTTATCTTTATGTTTTTAACAACTAACTCGTTGCCATCAAGTTCTTAATGAGTTTTCAGTGAGTTTTTTCTTATGAATTATAATTCAGGAGAAAACTCCATCACATCTTTCTCGTTCCCTAATAACACCTCAAGTGGGTCTTGAAATGATATCGTTGGAATATCGTGAAACACATCGAGATTATCCTCCAGTAACCCTGAATCATCTGAGAGTAAATCCTCCAGATCACTGGTGCTTCCTAAAGAACCTCGAGAAACAGAGGGCGAACTTGAGGCTAGCATAGGACTTGAAGATGACCCAAAGGACCCTAAAGAAGTTAGTTGAGATGAAGAGGTCCTGGCTGCTGAAGAATCCTTCAGATGAAGAGATAAACTGGCAGATGATCTTTCTCCCTGTTGTCCTAGACTAACCGGCACTGCAAAAGACGTGACCATAACATTAGAAGGATGTTGTGAATTTAAAGAACTATTTGAAGTGTTGCAAAGATTACTACGGTAGATAGTTCGTCCCTCTCTAGACTGATGTCCAAAACTTGATTCCTCATCATCTCCCAAAACGTCTGTGAGAGCCTGGATATAATCTACGGCTAATCGAAGCGTCGTTATCTTGGTCATGGTAGACGAATGAGAATCCACTTC
>JAXCGZ010004768.1:0-20000 GCA_037179515.1 Halocaridina rubra | reverse complement strand
TTCTTCTTCTTCTTCTTACGAATGTACTCTCTCTCTCTCTCTCTCTCTCTCTCTCTCTCTCTCTCTCTCTCTCTCTCTCTCTCTCTCTCTCTCTCTCTCTCTCTCTCTCTCAACTCTTCCTTTTTCTCCTCCTGCCTTTCTGATATCGCAATTTAAACCGGGCTTAGGATCGGCACTAAGTTGAGTTGTCTTGCCTCCCCGTTACCTCGGTTTTTTTTTTATTGTTACCTCTTCTGTGTCACTATTTGTCCGCCGTGGGTTCGAACATAGGTCCGGCACTTTCCTAATCGGGCACTTTACCAGTTATGCTACGGCGCTTCTCTCTATCACTACTAAAATATAAAAACAAAAAATATTATTTAAAAGCACAAGGAAACTGTCAACTGATAATTAATAGGGGAAAGATTTTGTAATTACAGTATTTTAGGTTCTTGAAGTGATGTTGCAAGTATACGCGGTCATGTCCCTCTCGCACATGGTGACAGTCTTTAAATTCCTTCATGGTTATGATAGAGTGGATAGGGATCGATATTTTGATATGGCTGGCTCTAGAACTAGAGGTCATAGTTTGAAGCTTGGTAAGAAAACTTCTTTGCAGGATGTAAGGAAATACTTTTTCAGTGTAAGAGTAGTTGATAATTGGAATTGGCTAAGCGAGGAGGTAGTTAATGCTATCTCAATCCATAGTTTTAAGGACAGGTATGATAAGTATGACTAAGTCTAAAATGGAACCGATGAGGAGACGGGAAGATACGAGCTTTGGGCTCTTTCCCGTAAACACAATTAGGTAATCACAATTAGGTAATCACATATCAGTATACGCGCTTGTTTACTTGTGAAATATAATATTCCTTTCTTTATTTTTTCTTTTGTGATACCATTGTTAAAAGTGCTAAAGTATATTATTACACCATTAGATACATATGTAATTTGTGTAATCACCATGGCTCAAGCGGTAGCGTCCGCGACTTTGAGGCGTCAGGTCGAGGGTTCGCGCCCCATCACGGTCTGAGGTTAGCAAGGGCATGCACTCAGGGTAACGAATACATCTTCCAAAACAAGTCCTTCGCAAGAAGGCAAACGTCCTAGCCCTTGGTAGAAAAGGGAGTCCGTGACGTAAAACCGGAACATATATATATATATATATATATATATATATATATATATATATATATATATATATATATATATATATATATATATATATGCGTACATACATACATACATGCTCACATACACGCACACAAATATGATATGTGATACCTGCCTATTTAACAATTGTCAAACACACATATATTCACAATTTATCTATTGCAAGTTATATCAGAAATTAATGTGGATACCTTTGCAAAGCTAGTACACATCTAAGGTCAAAAGAAAGTAGAGGACATTAAGTATTTCCCATTTTTTATTTCAAAACCAAAAGCTTTTTGAATTACAAATATGATCTTCGTATGCGCTATAGATAACAGAGGAATGAATTATTGAATTGTGAGTAATAAGCAAGCATCTTAGAAGTAATATTAGTGATCCATTAAGTTTTTAATCATTCTGAATTTCTTTTAATTGTACATTAGCAAGCTGTAATTGTTCCAAAATGTCACTGAAATGCATGAAATCTGAAATAATGTTTCGCTGAATGTCTTGACAGAGAACCGTAAAAAAATGTCATTTTTAGTGATTTTAAGCCTCTGAACGTCAGCTAACAGCAAAATAAAACACATCTATATAACCATCGAAACGCAGTGAGGAAATCTACTGAATGTTATTAAAGAAGAAAAAAAAACTGCATTGTGTTAAATTTGTACAGATATTTTTTCTACAGATTCTCCAAAGTGTGCACCACCGTATTCCCCTCATAGTCATTATTATCAACCAAAACCGCCTCCATAGTCATTATAGCCACCAAAACCGCCTCCATAGTCATTGTATCCACCAAAACCGCCTCCATAGTCATTATATCCACCAAAACCGCCTCCATAGTCATTGTATCCTCCACCGTAGGAGGGACGTCTTCTTCTCCCTCCTCTCCTTCTCCCTCCTCTTCTGTGGGGATCAGCGAGTGGATTGGCATCTGGTTGTGGAATGGCCAAGGCTTCTGGGCTCGGCTCGGCTATGGCTGTTGCAGAACATATCAGGAGAAAAAGAGCCACTAATACAAGCAACTGAAAATAAAAACAGATGGAATTTAGTTACATATCGCCCTGTCACGGACTGAGGTTAGTAAGGGCATACACTCAGGGTAACGATTACATTTGCCAAAACAAGTCCTTCGAAAGAAGGCAACCCTCCTAGCCCTTGGTAGAAAAGGGAGTTCGAGACGTAAAACCGAATCAATCATCAATCTGAAGTTTTAAATGAGCTCCTGAGTTTTTCTGTGCTATGGTTGTTGATGAACATTCCAGGAGGGAAAAAAAACACATCAACTCCGAAAATTAGAATCCAAAAACATTTCAGTATTTTTCAAATGATCCACTTAAAGAGATATGATTATTTCAACAGTATAGTTTTATTTAAGCTTACCACGTTCATGTTTGCTTCGACTACGTTTCTGGAACTAGGGCGAAGGTTTGGAAAGACAGTGCGTGGTTCCAGGTAAGCTCCAGGTGGTTTTATAGGCTCTGGAACACATATTTAAGATGGCTTGAGGTAAAAAAGAAAAAAAGATAACCAGTTGCCAGAACTCACAAATTACTAGCATATGACAGATTAATTTTTCAGATTCTAAAACTATCTGAACGCAATTTTTTCTTTCATCTGCAATTTATGACTCATTTCTTTTGCATAGACCAAGTAATGATTAGGCTAATGCCCTTTTAAGTTAATAATAAATATATAAATCGAAGAATTATTTTAAGGAACGCGAGCATCCTAGCGCAAAAAAAAAGTCGTGGAGTTAGACCGGTTTGTGGGTGCTTTAAAAAAAAAACTAAATCCCTAATTATTTTCTCTTTCTTTTATTTTTATCATTGCAACACATTGGTAAAGACTTTGTTGTTGTTATACACGTGTTTGATACACTGCTTTGGAGAGAATTTTTCTGGTTAAGATTAAGTATTTATATATATATATATATATATATATATATATATATATATATATATATATATATATATATATATATATATATATATATATATATATATATATATATATATATTATATATATATATTGAAAGTTTAATTTTTTGAACTTCTATTTTCAATGGATCGCAAGTAAGAGACTTTTCGGATCAATACATATCAACGTTAATTTATTTAGTTTGTCAACTCGTACCAAGAGTAATATCATCTTTTCCATTGTCAGATCAACTCATACCAACCTCCATTTGACTATATAAATGTATTTAATCAACTCGTACCAAGAGCAATATAATCTTTTCCATTGTCAGATCAACTCATACCAACTTCCATTTGACTATATATATGTATTTAATCAACTCGTACCAAGAGTAATATAATTTTTTCCATTGTCAGATCAACTCATACCAACTTCCATTTGACTATATAAATGTATTTAATCAACTCGTACCAAGAGTAATATAGGCAATTCCTCTGTCAGAACAGCTCATACCAACCTTCATTTGACTACAGAAATTTGACTAATCAACTCGTACCAAGAGTAATATAAGGTATTCCATCATCAGATTAAGTTATAACAACGTTCATGTTACTACATAAATTTATTTAATCAACTCGTACCAAGAGTAATATAAGCTATTACTTCTTCAGATCAACTCATGCCAACCTTCATTTGACTACATATTTATTTAATCAACTCGTACCAAGAGTAATAAAAGCTATTAACTCGTCAGATCAACTCATACCAACGTTCATTTTACTACAGAAATATGACTAATCAACTCGTACCTTCATCAGATTAACTCATATCAACGTTTATTATGTTACGTTAATCTGTCAACTCGTACCAAAATTATAGTAGCTAAGATATATTTAAGCACAGACTAGAAAAAAAATGAAGATAAAGTATTCATAGAGATGTAGAAATATTTATAAACTATATTTTAGTTATACTAGAACACTGGCCAGAAACATCGACCCCACATAAAAATGGGAAAAGATGTAGACGAAGAAGAAGAAGATTTTAATGTTACTTTTGAAGGTATTAAAATTCCTATCTGACGGAAGCCAGCATGGGGGGGGGGTATCTTGACAATTGAAGCATGGGATTCCCTCTCCCACTCACCCCAATGTTATTTATATATGTATCTCTCAAAATAATACATATCATTTAGAAAATAGAATCAGAACATTTTTATTTATCATTATTTATTTTCTCTTTTTATTTTGACAATTATCATGCTTCGCTTCTCCCAAGCAGTTGGTATGTACGATTCAAGGTTATCTGCTTTTTGCATGTTTTTCCCGTAAGCACAACTAGGTAATTACACTAAAACCAAAAGCCTTTGAATTCTTGGATTTTCCAAACTTGCCTCACAGTCGCTCCTCCAATCAGCTTTTCCAAAGTCATATTAGAAAATGAACAAATGAATATGAGCAAAGATATATGACTTCGTTCGCTAATTTCATTTAGTATCGTCTAATTTAAACGATACTAAAAGAAATAACTGGATTTAGACGGTCTAAATCCAGTTCGAACTGGTATATCCCCCCTCGCTTAATGTCTGTTCAGTTCATCACAATAATATCGTTCTCGAAGGAGAGAATCAAAGCTTGTCTTTGCTAATTTTTAATCTTAATTGTTCGTGGAAGTAATTCATGAATTCTTTAATTTCTTATATATAAGAATTTCGTCCATATTTCGGTCTCTTTGGGTCTCTTTTCATTATTATTTCTTATATTAATAACTAATTTATATAGCTTGGTACGAAACAGGCGAAATTGAACAAGAGTTTAAATAGTATTACATGTATTAGTCCAATATATGGCCTAGTAATTTGCCTCGTTACGTGGCGAAAATATCCAAACTTGAATTTGCTGTTTCGAGGTTAACCAGGGACATTAGTGGCATCTTTTATCTCCTAACCTCCTCTAATTTAGCAGAAACATGAGTGGAATGAAGAATATTCAGGAAAAGAGGCAGAAAGTGATAGAAATGGGGCTAAGAATGAAAGAATTAGGCCGATAATAACATCTGAAGGGCTACTGGACTAAAATAGGACTGACCAGGATAGCTCGATGTTATGTCCTCATTCAATATTGGTTCTTTTATAATGCCTACATTAATACCGACTGTTCCGGCATGTTCATTACGCATCTCTTACTCTTCTCTCATCTGACGAAGTTACAACACTCCCCATGTCTGTTTTTCTCAGAAATCGGAGATATTGCTATTGTAATCATGATGAGTCTGTCCTTTTTGAACTCAAACGTCTGACAACCCTGATCTTTGCAGTCTCCGACTACCCGAAAGTCCCGAATCCCGACATCGACGACTCTGCGTGTCGGGCGTCCTTTTAATTAGTGTTCAGGGTTGCCAGATGGCCGTTTTTGCGGCCAGATTCCTTAAATTTGGCCGTATACAAAAATGACTGGCAGTAAATAAATTAGACTTCCACGGCCAAACCATTTGGCCGAATTTTATTTTAAAATTACTTTATACCACATTGAAATAAGTAGAGAATATATATGAATTATTTTTTCTCACTTTATTTCTTTTATAATTCCTTTTGACCTATCTACTCACCCATCGGTCAGTGGCAAGAACAAACGACTGACTCACTGGAAGGAAGTTCTTCAAGTCTTCCAGCGCCTTTGATCTTCTCACTGACTACATCACCAGAACTGAATTCTTCAGAGATAAACAACGTAGGACCAAAGAAAACTGACAGTGACATTGTACAAGTACAAATAATGGCTGTACCAGTATAATCTGATACAGGGATCGATTCTTTGTCACCAGCAAAAGGTGAGACAGATTACCCTCATATCCAAAAACACTTTCTCACATCAGAATATCTCTCTTTCATCATATCTCCCTTTCTGGCACTCCAGAAGGGTTGATAAGGTCACTTTCTGATGAATATTTGCCACTTCTCAATATATTCTCACTTACACTAGTAAAGGTTATCTTTTTTTTTAACTATTATTATTATTATTATTATTATTATTATTATTATTATTATTATTATTATTAGTGTAGTAGTGTAGTGTATTATTATTAGTATTATTATTATTAGTAATAATAATAATAATAATAATAATAAGGGGGGGGGGGTAAGGGGGTAATTAAGAAACAACTAACGAAAGTCTCTTCCAACAAAGTCATGTACTCTACCAGTATACCTGCCCCCATGAAGACTGCAGTCTTTAAGCGTCTTATATATATATATATATATATATATATATATATATATATATATATATATATATATATATATATATATATATATATATATATATATATATATCCACTATTTCATGAAACAGTGATGATTTATAATTACCCTACAAAAGCAGAAAACTGTATTATTATTATTATTATTATTATTATTATTATTTATTATTATCATTATTATTATTATTATTTATTATTATTATTGTTATTATTATTGTTAAACAGCAAAATGTACGATTAAATTTGGAAATCCAAAGAGCAAAATTACATGCTTACAACTCAAATATATTCTAAGTTCCAATAAATTAATAGTAATAGAAACAGTTCACTTCAAATAGTCACCGTGGCTCAATCGGTAGCGTCCGCGACTCTGAGGCGTCAGGTCGAGGGTTCGTGCCCCGTCACGGTCTGAGGTTAGCAAGGGCATGCACTCAGGGTAACGATTACATCTGCCAAAACAAGTCCTTCGCAAGAAGGCAACTGTCCTAGCCCTTGGTAGAAAAGGGAATCCGTGACGTAAAACCGGAACAGAAACAGTTCACTTCAGTTTTATGTTGAACTCCATCGTGAGCAAGGTAAGAGATATTAAAAAGTTCCTTGTACATACACACTTGCGCTAAGTTTTCTGAAATTCCCCTCTTCAGTAATAAACTCTTTTTTTCCAATTTGAAAGACTGTAGGGAAAAATGGCTATATATTTCCCGTTTTAATACGAATTTGAAACTTATATTTATAACTTGGTAGTAATCTGATATATATATATATATATATATATATATATATATATATATATATATATATATATATATATATATATATATATATATATATATATAAGCTTTGAGAAATATAAAGATATCAATAGTGATCATAATGGAATAAATTGTAGAATAATTTATTTGAATTAGATTAGTTTTCAATTAAAATAAAGCATTAGGATTGCGTGGTTATTGACGGGAGATAGTGTGATTACCTAATTGTGAGGGGGTGTGACCTAACTGTGTTTACGGGAAAGAGCCCAAAGCTCGTATCTTCCCGTCTCCTGATCGCTTCCATTTTATACTTAGTCATACTTATCATACCTGTCCTTAAAACTATGGATTGAGATAGCATTAACTACCTCCTCGCTTAGCCAATTCCAATTATCAACTACTCTTACACTGAAAAAGTATTTCCTTACATCCTGCAAACAAGTTTTCTTACGAAGCTTCAAACTATGACCTCTAGTTCTAGAGCCATTAGGTGCAGGGTTAAAATGCTTTTAATTTACGTGCCGGGCTAATTCAAAATTATATACTTACCGTACATATTTCCATTCAAATAAATTTGGCCGTAGACAAAAAAAAAATGTTTGGCCGGATTTGGCCGTGAAATGCCCAGAATTTGGCCGTGAGGTGTCTCTGTCAACTGGCAACCCTGACGACGACCTTTTAACTAGTGTTGTTTGAACTACCATCGAGTGAGGATGTCCGTAATTGTGCTCTTCTGTTTTTGTTTATTTGTTGTTCGGTGATGGCAGATGTTGGTACCAACAAACACTATTTGCGTTGATGATGTTAGTTATTTCTTAGTCACCGTGGCTCAAACGGTAGCGTTCGAGACTGAGGCGTCAGGTCAAGGGTTCGTGCCCCGTCACGGTCTGAGGTTAGAAAGGGCATGCGCTCAGGGTAACGATTACATATGCCAAAACAAGTCCTTCGCGAGAAGGCAGCCGTCTTAGCCCTTGGTTGAAAAGGGAATCCGTGACGTAAAACCGGAACAAGATGTTAGTTACTTAGTGATTCGAGAATTTTGGCATCCACAAATTAAACTAAGAACACGAGGTAAATCTGGAAAACCTTCTGTTGCATATTTTTAGTTGCCTTTCTTTGGTAAATGTTTATTTTCACACCCTCCAACGAGTTGGAAATTAATTATATATCAATAACCACTAAACACTGAACTAATATAACTAACATACCCAAACCTAATACTGTATATCCAAATATTTGACAATGCTTGGTAAAATATCAGGAATATTTGAATGTGAAATCATCAAGTCTTTAAGAGTGTGAAAGTAAACAAGTATAATTTTCTTGTATTTTTGTATGGCATTTAAAGCCCTTTAGCCATTTTTATGAAACTTAAAACAATGTCTAATATATATATATATATATATATATATATATATATATATATATATATATATATATATATATATATATATATATATATATATATATATATATATATATATATATATATATAGTTTTTTTTACGGTATTTGATATATAATGAACCATATAATGACTTGGACAATCACGTAAATCCTTATATTTACAATTGCCCTTCCCCCCCTTTAAAGGGGTGGCCAAGTTAAAGTACACACATACCCAGAAGCCTAACACTTTGATGACTCCTCTTAGCTCCTTTGGTGGAAAGGGTTGCCACAATTCCCTAGCCCTTACCATCCTGTATAGGTCATCCACAGGGTAGTGGGAGGAATTGTGACAACCTTTTAAGCAATCACATTTCATAGCAATTGGGGATATGTACCCCCTCCCCCACACTCTGAAGAGGTACTGAAACCAATAATGATATGAAATTAAACCCTGGACTCAATTTTGGAGAAGGGCACTTTCTCTCGGCTAAGAGGAGTGAACGAGGCATAGCATCTGGTGAATGTGTGCTTTGACTTGGCCACCCTTCTTACAAGGACTGCAGCCATTATACCTGTATTTGCGAATATAAACATTGGGTTGCATTTCATTGTTGGTAATCTGACAACATAAAACTAATTACAGTCAGTAAGGATAAAAGACTCAAACGACCGATACTTAATTTCATTTATTTCTCTAAATGCTATGAGTTAATTACAATAGTTACATTTATAAAAACACCCACACTTACAAGCATCACTTGAACAACTCAATCACATAAGAAAAACAGGATTATATAAAAATTAGAAATGACTTGGGTATTTAAGTAGATCATTCACTTGGCTTTGAAGGAAATTTTACAGTTTCTGGGTTTCTTGGGTGTGTGTTCTTGAAGCAACATGACTGAGTTTAAAGGAACAGTGAAGAATCTATAGTAACAAAAATAATTTTTTATGTTTTATAACCACTGCCAGTGGCCCACTGAGGTAGGAGATAAATAAGGTCTTCACATTTTTGGCTATCCTGTTTCTTTTAGCTTAGAATAGCTTGAGAACTCTTGCCATGTCCATGCCTATTTTTTTTTTATTTTTTTTCATAGATTTCTTAGGCAACTGGCATTGAAAGAACAAACACAAAGGGATATTACAAATAATGTTACTTGAGAATTAAAATTTGTTTGTTAGACATGGATTTTATAAACAATGTTACAGAAACAAAACTGGAACAAGAAATTAAGTATTACATTTTGTTTGTTAGATACAAATTGCTCTTTAGATATAGGAGTGTAAATTATGTTAAGGAAACAAAACTGGAAAGAGAAATTAAGTATTACAAATTGTTTGTTAGATACAAATTTTTCTCTAGATATAGGAGTGTAAATTATGTTAAGGAAACAAAACTGGAAAGAGAAATTGAGATTACTAAATGTTTGTAAGAAATGGAAGTGTAAAAATGTTCAAAATATTCATAAGCATACTTTCCTTGTACTATACATAAAACCAGTTTTTTGAGTATTACAAACGGTCAAGAGACTTGCAGATGCTATATGATTGAGATTGGTAATGGGGAACCGCGAAAACCTGGTGGTTAGAATGCTCGTCTTGGGAGCTGACAGACTTGTGATCAAGCCCACCATAGAGCTTTAGGAAGGGCATCCAACTTTAAATCCCTAGCCACACTGTCACCCCATAATGAGGACTTATACTAACAATTGAAACGAGGATTTTTATAACGAAGTGAGATTGGTAACGCATGTCTAGTAACAAGTGCATATTAACTCGGTGTAGAGAATGTCGTTGTATGCCGTTTTTGTGTCACTATTAATCTCCATTGAGATGGGGGTGGACATACAGGCTAAAGCTGGGGAATTAAGGCTGGATGACCTTTCTAAAGTCCCTGCGGTCAGCTTGACTCTGGTTTGCCACTTCAAAAGTCAGATACTCTTAACATCTGCACTATCGCAGAATACATTATATACCGTATGTAACATCATTCAAAAATTACCATAATGAAATAGATGTATGCATTGCTGTGCATTGGCCCTACTTAAATTGAGCAGATACTTAGTGTTTGTTTATTTGTGATTTTGTCACTATAGATTACCATTCAAATGGGGGTGGATACAGGTCAGAACTGAGGAATTAGGACTGGATGCCCATTGTAATGCCCCACAGTGGGCTTGAACACGGGTTTGTCAATTCCTGAGTTGAGCGCTCTAACCATAGCACAAACCGCGGTCCCCAGGTCCTTATATAGTGAAGTTTTCCTATATGTTACTTGTGTTCGTTTGTGTTAAATATTTAATGATTCAAAACAAATCCATCAGATAATAAATCTTCCATCTCCAAGAATCACTATGTTTAATCTCTATTTCAGTTGTATTTGAGATTCTGAAAAGCATCAGTATTTTAATATGAAAGCAAAAGTATTAGCAAGTTCTTAATGTTTTTTAATCTCTGAGAATATAAAATTCCTTGTTTTATCAGTCATTTGAGATTTTGCATAATGTTTGGTTTTAATTTTAGCCATGAAAGTAATCTTTTATTTAAAATAGCTAAAGCTTACAAAAATCAGTAGTTGAATTTTGTAAAGATGCTGTACAGTTATCCCCGAAAGTACAAGTTCCCCCAAAACAACGTTAAAGGAAATGACCATCTGGGTTATACTTTTATTCTTCCATAGTATACTAAAAAGGGCCTAAATTGAGGCATACCTCAGCATCTGAATAGATGGCACAGATGCTGTTTTCTGATGGTGAGAATTCTTTGGTTAAACAAAAGTTTTTGATAGACTAATGACTTAATTCCAAATAAAGATATTAATGAATGAGCATTATGTGAGTATATATACAGTGAATACGTATCATATCATATACTTTGTGAATTTTGTGTTTTCTTATATGAGTATCATCCTTTTCTTATTAGGGAAACTTGCATAATTTTTATTTTGCCACAAAATTAAGCTGTGGGCATATACCAGCTGCAGCTGTCAGGCTGAAGTTCTTTACCCACTTACCCCGTGGATGACCCAATTAGGGTGGTGGGGGGAATTTTGGCAGCCCTTTAGTCCCAAGGAGCTAAGAGGAGTGATAGAGGTATACTGGTTTCTGGTGAATGTGCATTGATTCGGCCAACACCCCTTATATGGGATTATGGCCATTGTATTTGGTGTGTATGTATCATTTTGGTAAGTGGATAATGCGAGTGTAGGAAAAAGCACCGACAGTGACCACTACATTATGTGCAATGATCTGCTCACTAATTTTCATAATTTCTGTATTTTTCTTTCACTTTCATTGATAGTTAAAGATCACAAATGAAAGGCAGAGACAAGGGACACTGCTGGCACTAGAGCCCGACTATATACCTAACATATAGCCGGGGCCTTTGCCCCCTCTCTAATCACATCGACCTATGTAATAAAAGAAACAACCGATATATAAGCCATAACCTCTTTTGTTCACCGTTTTATGTATCACTATTATATCCCATTCACATAGGGGTGATCATAGGTTGCAGTTTGGTTAATTAATTGAATGCCCTTCAAAACATCTCCATATTTCTCGAATATGGCACTATAAATTCCAATTCAAACTGTAGTGGACACAGACAGGTTGGAGCTCGGAAAATTAAGACTAGATGCCCTTCCCAACACCCCACAGTGGGTTCGAACACGGCACACATGGTTTGAAGTATTAGTATAATCACCAACACTCGCACAAAATATAAAGAAAAAATATATATGCAGGCTCCACAGCATAAAGGACATGTACATATAAATGCCAAAATTATCCAAAATTATAACTTCACTAAACAATTTCAATACAAAAGAATGACTGGCTGGTTTCACATTTAATCTTTCCTTCTGTTAAAGACTTGATTGTACCTCGGTGCGTTCCTTGGGTATATAGTACTTCTAACGTCGGTAACATGCACGTGCTCTAGTATGTGGTTACCACATAGTATGCATATTTACAAAGTATGAATTTCATACTTAATTCCTTAATTATACATCCTGGAAGGCAGACTCTATTAACGGTGTTCTTTGTGATACGTATGTAAGGTTTATTTGCATTTTCACAAAGGATGAACAACTTCTTCCATAATCTGACTCGAAAATCATATTCTGACTAGGACTTATGGCACCTTAGATCCACAGCACAGTAATGCTGCTGCCTCATAGGACTATGCAACTCTTATCGTTTTAATCGCTTGCTGTCAATATTTATTATATATAATATATATTTTGAGAAAGAAAATGGTGATGTATGACAACCAAACTTTCAGAGAAAACAGTGAAGACATGGAACTAGTTTTAGGGGTAATTACATTACTGGAAAATCAGACTACTGACCGAAACTGACCATCATCGAATGGATGGTCACCTTAATTGCTTTCCTGACTGGTACTTCACTATCACTTTGACATTACCATAAAAACAGGACAAAAATAACAAAATGGAAAAACGAGAAAAATCCGTGTTTTAAATTATCATGCAAGCAGACATCAACAGTTAAATGTGTTTTTAGTTAACCCCCTCTTCATGACTTCTTTTTACTTTTGGCTACGTTTTGCATCTTCGACCATCTATAAATGGCTCGTGACTGCCTTACTGTCGCTAATGATAATATATGACAAGGTATTCTGCCTTACGATAAAATTTTTTATAAAAAGAATATGTAAAAATATAAATAAATATACATAAAAAAGTCTACATACATAGTGTATACTAAAAGATATCGCAAATGCCTATATACATATTTAATTGTTACGGTTTATGGAATATGCTATTTTCCTAACCTTGTGAATTAAGTGCTTTGTGTTAATGTAAATGTTTCATTATACAGGTTATACAGCATAAATAAAGCATATCCATACCAATTATATTCATTAAAAAGAACAGTCACAGCTCGAATTTTGCACTTGGCCACCAACCATTTTCATATACTGCAAATTATTTATTATTAATTTCTCAAGTGCAACCTAAGGCACATGACTTAGTGGGGTATGTATGGGTAGATTAGTTTAAGTATTATAAGCAATGAAACTTGAATGCCCACAAAGGCATTTTTCACTGATGTATTCAGGATGACATATCCAATCCAACATTATACCTTGTGCTATTACCTTTTAATATTCCTCTAATAATATAAAGAAGAGTTTGGGATTTTCCTTAGCTTCCCTCATAGTATAATTTTAATGCTGGAGGGTCTATGACAGGATTGAGGGGTGGTTTCATGGCTACATATGAAGTATTTCAAAATTATGCGTGTAATTAATATTTCCAATAAAAATTAGCATACAGAGCTCATGCTCGGCCACAGAGAATAACTAGATTTGTGCGACTTACACAACCTTATCTTTTGCTCTCTTTCAGTATGATGTTAGTGCCTCGACTCATAAACCAGCTGCAGCTGTGGGGCCTCATGGCAAAAGAGTCGTACCCACCTACCCTGTGGATGACCCAAGAAGAGTGGTGGGGGGGCCACAGTGACAGCCCTTCATCCCCCAGATGCTAAAAGGAGTGATCAAGGTATTATATATGTATATGTATGTATGATGCAAGTACCAAAAAAAAAGTTTTAGGCTTACATGCAGCTGGTTTAAATTTTAAGTAAGGCAGTACAGAAGATGAACAGAACCACACATAGCATTAACAATTCCAGTGATTCGTAAATCGTAAATGATGCTTACACACAGCGTATTTATCACAGTGTGGCTGTTGGGCCGAGCATGAACCTTACTCAAGACGACCTAGTGTTTAGTGCGGGTCAGACAACCGAAGAGTCGACTTGTGCGCGCCGTTTAGCATCAAGACGCTGTAGTTTATTGTCAACTTCTGTTGTCATTTTCAGTAAATCAGGCTGCCCTGGTATAGATGTTAAATGCGACCTTGCTGACCTTCTTGAGCCATGGCGCGTCAGAGTGCCTGTCTGAGGTGTGCTTGGTAAGGGTCGACCCAGGGCATTCATGTAATCCGCAATGAGGAGTGTCAACTCCAGAATCTGAAAGAAGTAAAGGGTAATTTTTTTATTTACATTTTAGGCATCACTGTCAATCCCTATTATAGGGGTGGACATACATTAAAGCCTGGGAATTTAGGCTGGATGGCCTTCCTTATTACCAACTCATTTTAAGTAAGAGACAATTCCATCGTCTTGCGATAAACTGTACGCAATTTAGTAAGCAGAAAATAATAATGAAAACAAATCACTAATATCAATATTGCTTTCTACCAAAGATTTCAAAGTGACAACTTTAACAAGGTATAACTTCAGCTTATATGCATGTTTTTAAATGATAAGAGGAGTAACCCCCAGAACCTCATGTAATGGATAAATTACACTGCATTTTTAAGGTAGGTGACTTGCCTTGTAAATATGCATAACCCTAGAGCACCCTTGGGTTACTCGCCTTCACAAGATTCATAATTTTTATACATAAAGTAATTAATAATACAAACCTTTGGCTTATTCATGCAGAGTAGGAGTTTGTGAGTTCCTGGCGGATGTTGAGTGCCATCTTCTTCCATTGTGTGAACGACTAACATGAAGTCCTCTTGGCATCCACCAAATGTCACCACTGACCCATAAGCATACCTGTATCAGTAAGTAAAGTTTTTAAAAATCTACTAATATATACTTTTAAGATAAATGAGTTCATGAGTGTAATGTATAGAAGTGATACAAAGTTGTTTGCCATTTTGTGTCGCTATGAATCCCCATGCCGAAAGGAGTAGACACAAAAAGTTGGACCAGGGGAACTAATGAAGGATGCCCTGCAGTAGATGCTAACTTGGTTTTGCACTTCCTGAATTGAGTGCTGTTACCCAGCGCTAACTCAGTCTCCTGCTGCACTATTAATCCCCATTATGATGGGGGTGGAAACAGAGGTGGAGAATTAAGGCAGAGATGCCCTTCCTAAAGCCCTGTTGTAGACTCGAGCATGGGTTCGTCACTTCACGAATTTAACAATCTCAAGCTCTGAGGTACAGCATTACCCTAATGAGAGTAAAGTACATAAGTGATACGAATTTAAAGGGCCTGTGCAGCTGGTAGAAAGGTTATTTTTGGTTTTTTATCAATCTTTTTTCAGATTATAGCCTGAAGCTCTGTTACTCCTTGCTTTCAGATTAGAGTATCCCAGAATATAGTATACATTATATCATTCAAATATGGGATTCACTCATATATGTTGTTGCTTTTTCTGTCTTGTGTAATTACCTATTTAATTCGGCAATTAACTGATGGAGGGGGTCAGTGATTTCCTGAAGGTCTACTGATTATTCAGCAGTTGGCTGGAGATCACTGTATCCACACAATTGGAGAGAAGGCTTGGGCCCGGCCATATTGTAGGTATATACAGTATAATTGGGTTATAGTACTATCACTGTCCTTCCCTTTCCTATTCATTAGACTTTTAACCTTTCACCTTCAAGTACTATACCTGCCAATAGATGTCATACTGGAGTGGTCAAGTAAGGTTATTGCATCTTCACTAACAGCCACCCATACAGGTGTTGGGGGTCCATCAGCTGAGGGTGTAGCTGCAGGGAATAACGTTGCTCCAAAATATGGCCATTTTCGAGTACACGTCAGGTAAATTCTTACACAGTCACTCTGCGTTCTTCCTCTTAATCCTATCCACTTTTCTTGTAGGCTATCTAGGAGGGATCTGTAAAATTAATAGTTGGAATCATTATGTTCATTATAACTATTCACACAAATACATATAATAAGGCAGGGTCATTTAATTAGTGTGAAAGTGTTTTTCTCCCACTTCTAGGATGTTACAAAGCTACTTAAATGTATATTGTAGCACTAGATTTAAAGAGGACAAGGAATAGAGTTGACAACCAAGGTAGTGCAGTGGTTATGAGTGCTTGATTTGAGAAGCGACAATCCCGTGCTTCAGCCCACCATGGGGGATGTTAGGAAGGGCATCCAGCCTTAATTCATATCTCCAATCTGACTGTGTCCACACCCATTTGAATGGGGATTAATATTGACATAAAACAGCAAACAAACAAAAATATGGAATATATATATAGTTGCCTGAAACACATAATTTGATGGAAATATTTTATAAATCTTATTTATTCCATTTTTTTGCTGTTTTATGTGTAACTATTAATCCCCATTCGAAAAGGGGGTAGAAACAGGTTGGAGCTAGGAAATTAAGGCTGGATGCCCTTCCTAATGACCAGGGTTAGCTTGAACATGGGTTTATCACTTCATTATTTGATTGCTCTAAGCACTTCGCTATTGGGCCCCCCCTACTTTATCTAATTGGTTGGGGGAAGAACTTCACACCTAAATCTAAAAATGCATACATTCTTCATATGGTAGTAATCAAAATAAAATTATTTACATCCATTACTGAATTTATTATATTTTACAGGTTAATGAGTGATCTGTGCATCTTACTTGAGTTCTTCTTCAGTCAAGTCTTCCCTGTACCTAGCTGGATAAAACTTGGTAAACGCCTGCTGAATGTGCGCTGCAGAAGGCCCCGAAGACCCTGAGCCCCGCGATCTCTCACTGTTAACCTCACCCATGTCAATCTGAAAAATGTGTTACTTATTACTCCAGTAACATTTGGCTAAGCGGCATAAAACTCGACGTAATGGTGAAGAACAAGAAGACTGAGAATCTCCTCCTCTGTATTTTATATAGGTTACTTAGCACTCCAGTAACACTTATCATCATTTATCTATCTATTAGAAAAGGAAGGGGCAAAAATACCTTTTCCATGTTCCCCTACTTGTCATAAAATAAATGGGGTCAGAGCAAGGGGACTGGGAGTCCCCTTCTTTATATTTACCTTCTATACAGAGTCGAGTTTTTTGCTTTTTTTTCAGCCACCCCCTTTATAGAGGGATTATAGCTTTTGTATAAGTCAGAGCTATACATAGGCAGTATCCACCCTCGTAAGTGGGATGGCTGAGCAAAATCTTAATCCTTTTCAAGAGGGAAATACAAAGGAAGGCATTCTCAGTCCCTTGCTTTGCCCCATTTATTTAACTGTTATGACAACCAGGAGTATAATCATCCTTATGATTGGGAAGGGCAAGCGCAACCTTTCTTTGCAAGAGGGAAATACAAACGGGTTACTGTCCATCCTACACTCTGCCCCATTTACTTAACTTTTACAACAAGAAGGTGGCTTTCTTGCCCCTGCCCTAAAGAAAGAACAAAGAACAAATGCAGAGCATAAGAATGTGAATTTAGGGAGGCAGAGTAAGTTCAGCTTATCAATACTTGGCATAAACGCGAAAAACTTAAAATTTTCACAATTACTACAAAGAAAATAAAAGTACAATGAGCTTTTTCCTTTTATTATGAAAAATATCCTATAGTTCTCAAAATATGTAAAGGATGTACAGGGTGGGCCAAAGTAATAAGCTATAATTCTCAAAATATGTTCCGGTTTTACGTCACAGACTCCCTTTTCTACCAAGGGCTAGGACAGTTGCCTTCTTGTGAAGGACTTGTTTTGGCAGATGTAATAGTTACCCTGAGTGCATGCCCTTGCTAACCTCAGACCGTGACGGGGCACGAAATCTCGACCTGACACCTCAGAGTCGCGGACGTTACTGCTTAAGCCACGGTGACTATAATTCTCAAAATATGTAGCGTTTAAAAAAAAAAAAATTGTGGTCCACCCTTCATGTCAAACTGCTCTGTAATTCAGTGTAACTGCGGCTATAAGGAATACGAACCTGAGCCATAAGTGTTGCCAGCTCTAAAGCTAGTTCCCTGGTTATGGGGAATTTTCCTTGTTGGATTTGTAAATTCACCTGGTAGCAGAGTAGTAATTTCTCCTTGTCAGTTTCATATTTACACGCTGCCTTACAGTATAGACGAGATCTGAAAATATGAGCATTTTTTTTATAATTTGATAATGTACTAGCTAATGCTTGGGAAGTTAAATGTTTTAGTAATTCAGTCAAGTTTTGAGGCAATGCAAAAATTAAAAGCCTTAGGAGCTTGCAAAGAAGGGTAACCCCAAGTGCTCTAGGGTTCATATTCACAAGGCAGGTTACTTACCCAAAGCTAATCTATTTACAGGGTAATGTATACATGGCGTTCTGGAGGTTACCTATCTTTTACAAGATGCTAACTATATTTTGTTTAAACGTGATACCAAATGCTGCTGAACCTCACAGACTGGACAAAATTGTATTGAAGTGTTGCAGCAGAGCTTTGTCATATTCTGACCACATCCACCATTGCCATCAGTTTGGGACAAGAAACTTGTGTTAGGAAGGAAGGCATTGCCAAGAAGTCTTCTTTTCTTCATATGACACATGTGAGGGTAGATATCTTGTAACTATTAAGGTGCCCATACACGGTGCAATTTGGCCTTGAGACCACCAGATCATCTGGTTGGTTCCGACCAGACAGGATCAATTATGGGCTGATTGTGGTCCACAACCAGCCCTATAGATGATCCAATCTGGTTGTATCCAACCAGATCTCCGGTGGTTTCAAAACCAAATTGCATCAAGTATGCCCTTCCTAACCTGCAGTGGGATTGAACACGAGTTTGTTACATCCCGAGTTGAGGGCTGTATCAACTGCACTACCTAGGTCTATGATATGTATAAGACGATAAAAAGGATATCTCTTGTGATACATACAATCTTTTATTGATGTACTCCCTGCATGTCACAGGTGACTTCTTACACTGCCATAGGCTCAAATTTGGGTCTGCATTACCCAAGTCGAGCATTCTACCACTATGTTATGGCAGTTCCTAAATATATTAAATACGTCTATAGAATACTTACTTGTATAACAAACGTATAACCTTGGTGTTCTCAAACTTTCCTGAACCTTTCTCTCTAAGAGCGGTCTCCCATTTCGATATTACATCACAAAGCTGAGAAATAGAGGACAAACTATTAGACTTTCATGCAAACAGTTGAGATACAAATAGTCACCTGGACATCCAGTGTCAAACAGCTAACTTACATCGACTTCTTGTAATGTAGTATATTTTACATGTTACTGTTTGCAGTATTAATCTCCAATTGACTGGGGGTAGACACAGAAAGGTTGGATGTCAAGTCAGGTGCTCTAACCACTGTGCAGTCATAAGTTATTAAACAATAAAATGCAAGATACTTCAAAGCTGTGTTGCGTCAGATCTTTAGTTTGAATTGCATCCACAAAACTTAGTTTGGTGAATTTTGGGGTCTGTTTGAAATTAAAAAGAAAAGAAAATTTCAAATACCTTTGCAACGTGATTAAGACAATGTTCTAAATCCTTCTCAATGGGATCATCTGAAAATAATGCAAACCCTGATTGATGGACATCTCTGCAGCCAATTTCTTGATTAAGTGATGCCAGGAATTCGTCAATTGTAGTTGAACCATCAAAGCCAATGACCTGGGGAAAAAAATACGTTTTCAGTAATAATACTTTCTTTAAAGTACACAGAACCAGTGAAAAAATGAGTTGGATTCCAGAAGTCCATTCTAAATTGGGTTTAGGTAAAAAAAAAAAAAATACTGTACAGTACTTAGGCTAAAGACACAT
>JAXCGZ010004767.1:17500-22500 GCA_037179515.1 Halocaridina rubra | reverse complement strand
GAAAATGATTGAAGGCAGACAAAATTTATGTTCCAGTTGCTGAGATACTTATAAGATACTTCATCTATTAAGGAAATAATGAAAATGTAATTAATTTTACTGTACTTAAAAAAAAAAAATATTGTTTTGATCATCCAGTCCAGTGTCTTCTCCCATAATTCTGTTCTCAACTTGCACAGTACGTGCAAACCTCTTTCAGTACCCCAGAATTAATATCCCTAACTTTTTTCGGTCCTATGAACTCAAAACCCTCCTCTTATTCAACTTTTCTTTTCCACAAGAGCCTCTAGAAATAAGAAGGGGAATAGAGTAGCTCTCCTCATGCAGATAGCCTATTTTATGCACAACAGAGTCAGCAAGAGACTCATTATATGTACGGGGTCTGTGATGGTACATTACCTTTAGGAACTCGGAGTCATATAAGAGGAAAAATTGTTCTTAGGAATCTGTCATATGGAAATTCATGTTTGTGAACCGTTACATGTGTGGGGTCTATGAATGAACAGTATCTTCAGGAACGCGGGTTTCGACGAGAGTTAAGATTGTCCAATAGAACTTCCATATGGAATAACATTTTCATTGGCATTATTTCAGTACTGAAATATCATCTTCATGAGTTTAGGTTTTGATAAAGTTAAAAGGGCCTTTATCTGCTGCGTATAGCATAGTACGTTGCATAGCAATAGTAAAACAGACTCCTTATTGATGCTTTGAAAAATAGATGATTACCAGTGACATTCCTATTGGAAAAAAACATTAATATAGTCCCTACAAAGCTTTTAGGTTAGATTAGGGATTGTGAAATAATTTTGAGGCGCTGTCAAACATAGCAGTTTCTAAGCAGTACATAACTGAAATTTCTATGTAAACTAAGTAAATGAGTATGTAAATATGTACAGAACAATGCAAGTAAGCTAGATATAGTTTATGAATATGTAGTGAACAGTGCATTCAAGCTGAGTATAAGTAAATATAAGTAAGTTAAATATATAAGTTTATGAATATGTAGTGAACAGTGCATTCAAACATAAAAGAATGAATTGTTTGATGTACATTGAGCTCTTGAAAATGTATTATCTGTTGTTTGAAACCCACTGAAATTTTAGAAATAAATAACCCTGCTAACAATTATCTTCATTAAAGATAAGGTTGATCTTTTGAAGAGAGAGAGAGAGAGAGAGAGAGAGAGGAGAGAGAGAGAGAGAGAGAGAGAGAGAGAGAGAGAGAGAGTATGGCTCTAATTGTTCATACTATTTACGCTGTACTCAATGCTCTTCCATTTACGTATTGCTTTCAGCTCTCTCTGTTGTGCTTGTCCCATGCGCATCAGAGCAACTCGAGTTTTGTTAGATAGATTTTGACAGCTCCCTTTCTCCTCATATTGTGTCCCCTACTAGGATGTTCTATTTTCTCTCTATATCTATTTATTTATTCATTTAGTTATCTATCTACTTATTTTCCTATTTGTCTGTCTCATTCCTTTTATTAATTTATTATTATCATTATTCTTGATATTATTATTACTATTATTATTATTAGTTTCTCTCTCTCTCTCTCTCTCTCTCTCTCTCTCTCTCTCTCTCTCTATATATATATATATATATATATATATATATATATATATATATATATATATATATATATATATATATATATATATATATATATATATATATATATATATATATATATATATATATATATATATATATATATATATATATATATATATATATATATATATATATATATATATATATATATATATGAATAATATTTTACCCCTGACCGGGACTCGAACCTAAGACACATAATCACTGTGCCAAGGCGCTATCAACTACACCACTGAAGTTCTAAATGAGCAGCAAACCTTACAACTTTACTGCTATACTAGGTGTAGTTGAAAACCCCTTGACACAGTAATTATGTGTGTTAGGTTCAAGTCCAAATCAGGAGTAAAATTATGTTTTCACATATGTTAATGTGTTTATTTGATTATTATTAATGTTTACATAGCTAAGATTTGAATGAAATGCGAAAAACGAAGCCACGAGTGAGGTTAGGAGAAGCTGTAATATGAACAAAAAGGCATTCAGATAGAAAGCGTTTATTCCTAGTATAGTAGTAAAGCTTTAAGATTTGCCTCTCCTTTAGATCTTCAGTGTAGTTGATAACGCTTTGGCGCAACATTTATGTGTCTTAGGTTCGAGTCTCGATCAGGGGTAAAATGTGATTCATGTTTTCACAAATGTTAATGTATTTATGTGATTCTCTCTCTCTCTCTCTCTCTCTCTCTCTCTCTCTCTCTCTCTCTCTCTCTCTCTCTATATATATATATATATATATATATATATATATATATATATATATATATATATATATATATATATATATATATATATATATATATATATATATATATATATATATATAAATATATATATATATATATATATATATATATATATATATATATATATATATATATATATATATATATATATATATATATATATATATATATATATATATATATATATATATATATATATATATATATAATCTTTTTTGTTTTGCAAATTCTGTATATATATTCTTTTTACCATTTCTCCGTTTTTATTCTATATCCATTTTTTCTCATTTTTTCCATTCCTCTTTTTTTTTTTTTAAATCTATCCCCCCATTTCTGTCTATGAATCCTTTTTTTTTTCTTTTATACAGTTTCCTAATTTTTCGACCTTTTGCCTTTGATTTTTATTTGACACTTGCATGTTTTGATATTTCTTTTTTCTAGCACCTCCCATTTCTTGTCTAGTTGTTTTTCTGGTCACTTTATCCCCTTTCATTTTTCTTTATATTTTCTAATTTTCCTTACTCTTCCCATTTCAACTTTCTATACCTGTGTGGAGATTTTTGGCTCGCGGATTGGTCGGTGCAGCGACTGCTTCTTCCCATCTACCTCCAGACTCTGAAACTCTCCTCCTCCTTCTGTCTTTCCTAATTCTTATGACCTTTCATTCTTCAATAAGCAGATCTATCGTCATCTCAGAGCCTAGTCCTCCATATCTTTAAGTCCTCTGTACTTTGACTGTTTTTTTCTGTCTGTCGTTTTCCTATGTGTGACATTACCTCATCTCTGCCTTGTCCTTAACTTTTTTCATTTCCTTCGTCTTGGTATTTCTCGTGCCCAGGTCATTATTGATGAGGGCAGTGTCTGCATGTCCTGATATCACACTCATAAAAAAAAACTTGCACTTTTCTTTGTTCCCTTTAATACTTAATTACCGGTACTTTATTGTTTTTTTTATTTTTTTTATGTATTTATGTATTTTTGTATAATGATTGGGAATCAGTATGCATAAAATTGTAGGTGGATCATGCCTTCTCTTCCTCACCATTAATACTCGTTATGTAACAATTAACTTTTCCGTAAGAAAAAGTCATGAGTTCCAACTTGGAGGTCCCGAGCTCGTCTGACTGGGCATAAAGTTGTTTTCGGGTCTCACATAGTATCAATAGCTTGGAGAAAAATTTGATTTTGAATACTATCAAGCTGTTTCATTAATGACTAAGCTAATTACCTCTTAAATTTTCCTTGTGATATGTGACACTTCGCACTTCATTACATGTTAGTTGCAGAGATATTTATAATATTCTATGCTTAGGAAAGAGAAACTAAAAAAGTTTCGATATTCCTGTCTTTAATAAAAAAAATCTTTTGTGATGCAATGTATTCTTTTCCAATAAATTGCTATGTGCCTTAGTATTCTGCCCTTCTCCTGTAGAGTAGTTGCAGACCATGTTTAATACATCACCCTTTATAACCCCTGCTTCATCATGTCTTATGGATATTTATCTTTCTTTTCTTACACCTTCTTTGCGTGAGTTATTTGAGATAAAGAGAATAGGATAGTGGCGACCCCAGTAAAATGAACTGCTTTTGTGCAGCAGGATTAGTAAGTGAACTATTACTAATGCCGTGTCTTGATGGAGCAAAGTATTTCCAGAAACACTCGCTTCCATAAGGTTAATTGCATATATGAGTCTACGATGGAAAATTACCTTCGAGAACTCAGCCTCTACGTGTTCTTAAGAATTTTCATAAGGAATAATATAGTCAAAAACCTTTCTGTGGTTAAATGCATTATGCAAGAGATTAGGATGCTGTGAAGGTAAACATAGTGTTTTTCTGCTTCCATAAGGCATCCTATATTACATGGAATTGCTATAGAAGCCTCCATAGCGATTTGATAAAAACGAATGGATTGCTAAAGAAATTACTTTTGTAAATGAACATAATATACTCTCTGAAAAACTTCCAGAGACGACATGGTATAGGCAACAATTCCAGGCAGAGCAGTTGGTTTCAGAAAAAGCACTCAGCATTACATAAATGCACAGTGCATGTCATAAATGAACGC
Source organism: Halocaridina rubra (assembly GCA_037179515.1). Lineage (NCBI taxonomy): Eukaryota > Metazoa > Arthropoda > Malacostraca > Decapoda > Atyidae > Halocaridina > Halocaridina rubra. The sequence continues at coordinate 18,079 of JAXCGZ010004767.1, read as the reverse complement.
CCTTAAAATTATATCCTGTTATTCACGTTATGAAATGTACCAGAGACCATTTCAAGTAATATTTGGCCGAAGTTAAAGGCATTATATGACAACGAATTTATACATGTGATGTCATTCTCTCAACCCTTTGCTTTTCCCTCGCTCTCTCTCTCTCTCTTTCTAGTTTCTCTTATGCTAAAATAAAAAAAAATAAATATGGGCTACTCGAGCTGCCCTCACGCCGAGAGTGAAGTTACAGAAGGCATTGTTGTGCACCCCACAATCTCAAACAGATGTCAGTCATCCCCTCCACCACCTTACCCCTCTCTCCCATCCACCCCCTACCAATCATCCTTACCCCCTTCCCCTTTTCCCCTCAGTGCCATATGTGTTTGGTTCGTATTGCTTTTTATTTGGACTGTCATTTTGATTTTTTTTTTTTGTGTCTGGTTTGTAATGTGGTTGTTAATATGAAATATTATTTTGTTTATGTGTTGTAATTTGGTATTTGGTTTGGAATATAATTCTTGTTTTTCATACCTTATCTAAATAATAATGATGATAATAATAATAATAATAATGATAATAATAACAATAATA
>JAXCGZ010004767.1:2500-7500 GCA_037179515.1 Halocaridina rubra | reverse complement strand
TGTGTACATCACTTTTCATACCTCCCCAATTTGAAGAGGCGTTTTTATCTGTTCCTTTAATATGGCAAATAAAGTTTCTCCCTATGACTCATGACGTTAAATATTTCATTGGCTTTCTTAAAAAAAAAAAAAAAATTGTATTATGCTCTTATTTACTAGCCCTTGGTGAACATCTGGGAGTGGCTTATTTCTATTCTTTAGTTGCAAAGGATTTTTAACCTATATCATTTGGGCTGCAAGAGCGCTTTTATCTTCAGTGCTCTTACCAGTCTCTCTCCTGTCAAAATTTTGCTTCTAAGAGGCAGAAGACTCATTAAAATATATTGTTTACTGTAAATTCTAGCCTCTGGACCTGACCTATTTTTATTCTTTTGTTGCAAAGGAATTTGGATTAGGAAGTTTCGCTGCGGTGGCATCTTTGGCTTGAGGTGCGTCCAGCAGCCGTCCTCCTGACGAAATTTTCGTCTGAAGTGGCAAAAAAATTCATTGTTATTGAATGTTTTTTTTTTTATTGAGTGCAGAACTGCAGGTCAGGCATATGCTTGCCTGTTGTCCTGTCTGTTTGACAGGTCGTTTAGTTCCTCAAATGGCGGGTGAATTGTTTTGGAGTCGATGTGCCCGGGAGTGTCAAGTTGCCTAAGTTGATTCGAATTTAAATGACTCCTCAACATATCGGGTCAAAAGAGCCACGCCCATAATTTGTAAATATTACCCTCTCACTGGTTTAAATTTTAGTTCCCTTTGAATGATTTTATTCAATCTCCCCAACAGATGAATGAATGAATTAGTGTATATATCTATTTAATTAGTTATCAATTTATATCTGTATTCTTAAATGACCTTTTATTATTTAAAAAAAAAAAAAGCTGCACACACGGTTATTGATATCATCGATATTTATTTATTACTCTTTTTAGTTCTGCCTACTTCGCCAATGTCCGATCTGATAAAGTATTAAAATGGAGTGACGCGTTCCAAGGAAGAGACATAAAAAGTATATTAGTTCTATATTAGCTATGAAATATCAACCTTGGGTGGTTCATAGACCGTAAGCTTCTGCATCCTACCTAGAAAGTCCAGAGTTAAACTCCTCAAGGTGTAACGTCTACAGCTTAGTTTTAGCTTCTAAGCATCTTAACAAGGATCTTTGGATATTTGTTTGGCAACTTAATGCGAAGAATTTTCGAGAGCTTATAACTTACGATAATATTTTACATACCCTTTTTTTCTTTTTCTTTTTAAATGAGTGTGATACCAGGACAGGTGAAGAAAATTACCCTTATCGGGTCATGGCACGATGAAACATAAAGCAGAGAGAAACAGAGATGAAGAGTGTTGTGACTTGTCAAATGTGAAGGAATGCAAGAATATTCTGTGTAGATGTATGCATAGAAAATGATCCGTGTTTGAAGTAAGACAACATCGAACTGTCCAGAACAGTTCTATTTAAGTCTAAAAGACCTTCAGTTGAAGCGTCACAACGTGCGACTAGTGCCATGGCCCAACAAACGGTAATCATATTCCATTTTCTTGAAAGAATTTAGTACCCACCACTTAGTGATAAGAAGGTAAGGATAGTGGCGTCCTTCGTGTCCTAGTCCTTGTAAGATTAGTAGATACGAGTGAGGTTTGTGGTGGATCATTATCTTTACGAGTTTGAGCTTCGAATACGGTAAAAATGGCTTTAATGTAAAAATAACAAAATAAATAGACAAATAAACAAACAAATGTGCTCTGATGCGGTGATTAAATAGATCCGTGTAATTACAAAGTATAAAAAAGTAATGTGTCATTACAGAGTCCAAAGAAGTGCATTATAAATGTACAGTAGTTTAATCTGTCTGTAAGATGTGGCTGCTGGTATTGTTCTTTTTATCATTTTAGAACATGGGGCGCTGAATTTTAGATGGTGAGGTGAGTTAAGTAACTGTGTAATGGGTACAAGCGTTGGATGGATGGGTGGGTTAGGTGGGTGTGCATAGATACCATCGTTGAATAGATGTCTTGGTTGGTGGATGTGCCTTGGATGCCAGTGCTGGATGAATTGGTGGCTGAACCATAAGATGCCAATGCTGGATGGTAGGTGGGTGTGATATGGTTTCCAAGTGTTGGATGGATGGATGAAAGTTGAGTGGATGTGGCATTCGAGCCAGGGTTAAGGGATGAGTCGGTTGGTGGGTGTGCTTAGGATGCCTTTGTTGGATGGGTGTACCATTGGTGCTAATGTTGTATGGATGGGTGGGTGTGCCATGGATGACATTGTTGGATGGATGGTGGATACTGTGGGTGCAACATTGGTGCCTGTGTTTGATCGATTGAGTCAGAGTTGAGGAATGAGTTATGGGTGTTACTATTATGTTGGTGTGCCATGGGTGCTTATGTTAAATGGATGGTTCAGATGTGTGGAGGTACCATGGTTGTCAGTGTTGGATGGGTGGGGGAATTAGGTGGGTGTGCCTCTTTGGATGAAGGTTAGCATTGGGTGTGAACGCGTGGGTGTGGAATGGTTGATTGTACTTGGGTGACAGTGTGGATTGATGTGTGTGTGCGTGCGAATGCACATTTGCTTCTGTACGTAGAGTAAATGAGGTTTTATATGTATGATGGTAATTTCGGGAACAGATGCAACAACTCTTTAATACCTCTTACTTGATATTGTCACACCCAAAACCTCAACTTAAATGCTTGTATATGTGTACGTTTCGCTGTATTTATTTGTGTTGCGTTTTTTATTTATCTTTAGTTTGTTTTTTTATCAATAATTCTGATATATATATATATATATATATATATATATATATATATATATATATATATATATATATATATATATATATACTATATATATATATATATATATATATATATATATATATATATATATATATATATATATATATATATTATATATATATATATATATATATATATATATATATATATATTAATAATTATATTTTACTTATTTATGACACCATCATATTTCTTATCACTTTCAAAATATCTGAGAGTGTTTTTATTGTTGTTCTCTGATACAGAAGGAAGCATAGTGGCGGAGCGTGCGAGTTGGGGATCTCCATGATGGCTTCAAGCCCACTGCGTGGCGTTAGGAATGGCATCCAGATTTAATATCTCAGCTCCAATATGTATATATCCACCCCAATTTGAACGAGGAGTAATTATAACAAATATAACAGGAAATTACTTACTTATATAAAGTAATGTACAGCCTTCAATGCTACAGCATTCAGCTATTAATATTGAATTATGATTCCAAAATCCTGAGTAGCAAACATTCACTCTTTCTTGTTTGACAATTTTGAGTGTTGTATTGATTCCTTAGTTCTGTAGATGTGGCAAGGCAGAGGATCCTTGCCCACTTACTCTGTAGATGGACTTGTAGAGAAAATTGTGCCGACTCATTATCCCTAAGTAGCTAACAGGGGTGATTGGGGTGAATTGGTATTTGGTGAATGTGTATTCTTTGACTCGGCTACTTCGGAAGCAAGGTTAATTTGCGGACATTGCGTGTGATATACTTGGTTTGATGTGGTAGTCATATTAAGAGCATGTGCTAGCTGAGTAACAGGCTCTGAGACATGATTTCATGTGCCATCTGACACCACAGCTGGGGGTAAAAGACACGTGGAGCCGACTAGCAGATAGCACCAGCAAAAACATTACCATCATACGGTTGCACTACTTACAATATATTCGCGCCTTCAGTTTTCATATTAATTAGTCAATAAATAATGTAATTGGTTTATTTATTTTTATATTTATTTATTGACATGCTAAACTCCAGAGCCTGAGGACAGAGATATGCACGCCAATTTTCGGGCTTTAAATCATGGTTCCTTTTGCATTCACAAATGGCATGTCATTTCCAATGTACTTTCCATAATTTCGATACCCGCTGGACGAGGGTAGATATGCTCGAATTTTGGTCCTTTCGTATGGCAGACCAGTCGTTAACCCATTTATCCGCGGAATCTCGCTAAAGATACATAGACTTTCGTATTAAGTAATATATACATTCCCAGGATGTTCCAAGATCGATTTCATCAGGTGGTTTGTACAGTCGTTCTTCGTCAGAAGCACTTGGTAATAGAGGAATTGCAATGACATTCCTTTATATGATATCCCTTATCAAGTCAACGGGTTTCGGGATGTGTTTGTCTGTGGCACGCTTAACTTCCACTCACAGGATCCCAGAATAACTCTTACTTACCCTTACAGATAAGGAGAGAGTAGTGATTTCCTTGTTTGATAGCCCCTATCAAGTAAGCAGGATGACTGAGTACACAATTAGCTTCGGTGTGAAAATTTTGGATTCTCATCTTTAAGAACGTAGGTTTCTGATAAAAAGAAATTATAGCAACTTAATTGACATATATTATTAGCAAGGGCAAAAATATCTGTCCTATGATTCTGGTCATTCTTCCTCTTGAGTATATATATTCTCTTCCAGTGTCATATTCTCTGTGTCTCAGGAGGCAACTAAATGGGAAAGGGAAGCAAGTAGCTGAGACTTTCAATCCTTCCCTCCATGACGCGGAAATAAGTGTAGAAAGACGTGAGAAATTGCTTTGAGTGATGAAGCCGAACTTCCTTGCTTATTTGAACAGTTGTGGCCAACATCATCTTTATAATGACTTGTGCTTAAGCTAACAAAAACAACAACATGAAAATACACACATATAAATATAGGTGATGCAAAGTCGTTATATTTTTTTTGCTCGTTAAATTCTCATGTTCTAAATAGTACACACACACACACACACACACATACACACACACTATATGTATATATATAATATATATATATATATATATATATATATATATATATATATATATATATATATATATATATATATATATATATATATATATATATATATCGTGTTACGCATTTTGGACTCTTTTCAAGGCAATCTTACCCGTACTCTGCTGTAATGACTATAAATACAGTACAGTTAATGAGGCAATGACATTAT
>JAXCGZ010004766.1:22500-31584 GCA_037179515.1 Halocaridina rubra | reverse complement strand
TAAGGTAATGAGAATGGGTACAAGTGCAAGAAGCCCAAGCTTGACTACTCGGTGGCTGGAGTACAACTTCAGGAGACAGAAAATGAGAGAGATCTAGGAGTAAACATATTGGCAGATTTGTCTCCAGAAATACATATAAATGGCGTAGTAAGGGCAGCATATGCATTCTTATCAAATGTAAGGGTAGCCTTCAGGCACATGGACAAGGAAATGTTCAGAAATATTTATGTAACCTATGTGAGGCCAAAACTCGAATATGCAGCCCCCTTCTGGAATCCGCACTTGAAAAAGCACATAGCTAAGCTTGAAAAAGTTCAAAGACATGCCACGAAACTGGTGCCAGAAATACGCAACCTCGGTTATGATGAGAGGCTGAGGGAATTAGACTTGCCATCACTCGAAGCTAGAAGAGTAAGGGGGGATATGGTGACAGTCTTTAAATTCCTTCATGGTTATGATAGAGTGGATAGGGATCGATATTTCGATATGGCTGGCTCTAGAACTAGAGGTCATAGTTTGAAGCTTCGGAAGAAAACTTGTTTGCAGGATGTAAGGAAATACTTTTTCAGTGTAAGAGTAGTTGATAATTGGAATTCGCTAAGCGAGGAGGTAGTTAATGCTACCTCAATCCATAGTTTTAAGGACAGGTATGATAAGTATCACTAAGTCTAAAAATAGAAATAATAATCGATATATGTGCTTACCATTTATTGATTTTATATGAGCACATAACATATCATCCATCATATACAAATTGAGAATCACGCACTCATTATTTCTTTCGTATTCTTATACATCTTATTCTTTTATTTAATAGGCACTAATGAAACACTTGTTTACATTTTGACAACTCTCTCTCTCTCTCTCTCTCTCTCTCTCTCTCTCTCTCTCTCTCTCTAAGCGTCTGCCTGGTGGCATCGTCATTTGACGTGGCCCACCATTGTTAGCTTCATAAATTGACATGAATTGGTCTTTAGTGATTAATCTTGAAACCATCAACTCTTGTAATTTGCACTGTTTCTATATGTGCTTGACTTAGCCATGGGAAAAATAACAGCACCCTCATACAAAGTATGTATGTAACTAATTTACTAGGAAATTTTACCATGTTATTTTGCTATTTTGCAAAGGTCATAAACTCTGTTATATTTGAAAGCAATATCCATTCCTCTTGTAACTGCAGTTGCATGGTTTATAGTTCATAATTAATTGTTTGATATAATTTATCTCTTAATTAACCTAAAATAATTTAGTAATATGTAAAGTGAATGTCTTAATTGTTGCACGTTATAAAGTATTTCTCCCTGAGCTGTTACTCGAGAGTATTCAACCACAATGCCACAATAACCAGCTAGATCGCTGAGGCATACATTTTCGCCTTCAGTACCACTATTTCAGCTCAAAAATCTTTGGTATTCTTGCCATGCCATCTTTTTGTTATTTATGAGTGACACGTATGTGAACAAATGGGATACGATTGTGTAAAGCAAATGCTTATTGGAATGACTTAGCCAAGGTTGTTAAATTTACAATATGCAGAACCAGTGGTAGAATCAAATTTAAATATTAATTTATGTTATTCCTGGGCCCTTAATAAGTAGCTTACTATCAATTATGAATTTAAATGATATATAAATAATGCGTTCTTATGTAGTAGGTTGATGAAATTTAATTAAAAAAAAAATTTATCCTTATAAAAATGATAATAATTAATCATTTTAGCCATTGCTTGTTGACAAGAATAATTTTATGTTGCCATATTATACTAATTCCATTCAGTTTTATATAATGACATATTTTTTCAACTCGTATTGCTTTGCTTATGATAAATATATATAAGGACATTGAATTAGAAAAATAATTAATATTGGTATTTTTATAGTATATGAATATCTTGTGAGATACATTATATATTCCCCCCAAATATTTATTACTTTAATGCATTGTCTATGTTTTTTTTTATTATAACTCTAATGCTCTTGTTTATTTGTAGGCTTATTGTGTCTAACTTTTGATAAGAATTCTGATAATAAAAGTTTTGTAGCATTTTTATAATGCAATAACTTGAAAAAATTCGTAAATTTGCTCCAAAAATTGCAACAATTATGCTTGTATTATGCAATTTGTTCTTATTAGTTATTTTACGTTGTGCTGTTTTATTCATAAGTATATTATGATGTGGTATTATGTATCATTGCCTGTGGTATAGCACTGACGTATTTTGTAGTTGTATTCCACTGTCGTGCATGTAGGTGTACTTTTGCTGCCACCTTTGTCTTATATTTTATTTACTATTCTCTACACAACATGCCAGATCTCACTTGTGCAAGGTGATAGATATGCGATGATACTTAACACTTAATCTATTTGGATGCTACATATTGCCTCTAGGCCTCAATGCCCCCATCCTATTAACATGATGCTCTCTGTATAGGCACCCAAAATACACTAACTTTTCTGCCCGTTAGTTGACCCTTTTTATAACCTCTGGTCATTCAGTCATACAAAGAGATGCCGGACATAGTTCTTGGTCATGCCTCCACGAATAGGCTTTCAGAGAAGGGGGAACACCCCATAACCTAAGGTGTGGGGGAACCTAAAGAATGCCAGTTTTCCCCGCCATTTAAGCATGGGGTCAGATAAGCCACATGGTACTTCTAGCTTGTACATGGGACACTCATGGAGGTGATATATATACATATACGTCATTCCCATTGACACTTTCCTGAAATACGCTATTTCTGGTAAAGCATTAAACATATAAAAATGGCTATCATCTGTTAATTGCATACTATTCTAGATCATAAACAGAGCATTATTATCTAAGTGGATTTATTTTGTGCATTACATATCAAACTTACCCTATGCTCCTAAATACATACTAAAGTTTCCTGAAAAAGATTTCATTGTCAAGGGTTCACTCAATATATATAGAACATGTGATTTCCCCCCCCCCCAAAAAGACAACAAAAGAAAAATATGTTATCACAACAGTCATTCTTATTAAAGAATTTGAAGTAGCAAAATAAAAACTGTCTATATTAAATATTTACAATTACATAATGCAGCTATCAATGAGTGCCAAAATGACTATTAGTGTATTATATAAAAGGAATCTAAACATTTCCATCTGAAAGACAACTATTCAATAATACACTTTAATAGTATAGAGAAAATAATAAAAAAAATGATTATAGTACCCAATTAACATAAAAATACAGTTTGTAAGTGACAAATATCTAAAAATACTCATCAATGAAAGAAAGATTATTATAGTACTAAGTCAAAATACAAACACAGCTTGTAAATGACAATTATCTGATGATGCTCATAAATGAGTCAATGACATACTGTATTAAAACTAGGGTAGATATCTTTCTGAAATCTATATATTAATTCTAGGGGAGGCATTGAGGCTTTCTTAACATAAATCTTATGATCTGAAAAACTCAGGCTTGGCATTTTGGAAAAAAGTATGATACTGTACATGGTTTCACTGTTGTGAATTTTCAGTTTCCCCAGTTATGATTTATTCTATGGGAAAAGTCTCTCTCTCACGTTCTATTATTTTATCAGTAATTTTCCATATTCTTTTTATTTCAACTAAATTTTTCGCTTCTTTTGCATTCCCACATTCCCTTTGTTCCCATATGGAGTCTCTCCTTTAGGGGTATCGCTAGGTGCTGGGCCAACCTCGCCCCTTTTTCCATCATCCCCCCACTTCTATGCTGTATAATTGGTCCGAGCTGTAACCACCGGTGGCTCGGGAATCCTGCTTCTGGTGACAGTAGGAGAACGGAAGAGTGCAGATAAATCTTTCGTGTGCCTTCTTCCCCTCACGTTGATTCGACTATTGAGGCGGTCATATTAGCATTACTCCTCTAACGACACCTATCCCCTGGATGTGCAGCTCCCTCTCAAGCTCAAATTCTGCCAGTAGAATGATCAGGAGGAGATACTAGGGCCGGAAAAAAGGTCTAATGTGGCTATTACAAATACAGGATTCACTAGATATCAACTTTGGGTGCGAACAATGGCCATATGTAAGCACACAAAGGAGATACTACACATCCCCTGCAAGTGCTTGCAATCTATCCAATGGGTAAAAGGGACTGGTATGCAAAAATTGCAGATCGGGGCTGCCTGAAATTAGGGTGAAAGTTGTAAGTATTTGTCTACGTCATTCAAACAGATATTTCAAGATGCTTAGGATGTAGATGAGTAACTGACAGATCATTTTTATATGACATTAGTATGCTATAGATATAAGAAAAAAGTCATGAAAAGATGAGAACAGCCAACTAAAGAAATACTCTTATTAACAGTGACTACAGTAACAAAAGGGTATTAATTCAAAATAAAAATGCTAATAATTGTGTCACTACTCATAGTATGATGAAAATAATAAGTGATAGCAACAACAGTCATAATAGAAATAAAAATATCAATAATAATTAAAATAAAAATATGAATAACAGTAAATAATAAGTGAAAATAGCATTTTGAAGCAAAAACAAATGTTCTTTAATTGTATCTCATAATAATACTTATTTTAAAGTAAATTCTTTTGGCAAGTTTCCTTTGCCATATTCGAATTCCAGCTGTCATAATATATAGTAGCATAGCCACTGACCATCCTGTTGCACGGTATATCTGTGGTAGCTCAGATTCCCTTTGAAGACAGTTGAAGTATGTGGCAGACAACCTCTCTGTTACTACTCAATTCAAATTCCGTCTTATCAGTGTAACAATGATATGCAAAATTCATTAAAAATAATGGAGCTAGGTCACATTTATCATGTAACAACTTATCATAAAATAGAAAAAAAATAAACAATCAAAATACTCAAAGTCAACATCTTATAAAAACTTGGCTTCATGCCTTCAATTACTAATAAGAAATATACAGAAGGTGTCTATGCAATAACTACCCTTCACTCTATATTCACTACTAGTGTCTTGCAAAAGGGTTTCTTTTTGTTTTTTTACTGAAATTATTCTTCACCAACAGATTACCTCAGCAGACAGGGAAAGATATACGTATAACATTTAGTAATTTATTTATCTGCTTAGAGTATTTTTTCAAATGCTAATTTATATAATTTAGCTGGAAAAGAGAAATAAGTCACAGCGTCGTATCCTTTATCAATGATGCTCTCTTGAAATTAAAAAATCTAACAACCATCCTACGAGCAGGGTAAGGGACCAATCAAAGCATGGTGGGCTTGCTCCCCCACTTGAGACAGCACCATAGCCATATCCGGGCAGGTGGACTGGACTACGTTGACTTTTGAAGCAATTACATAAATGACATCCCTAATATATGTTGCAACGTCCTTGTACATCGATTCTCAGTAAAACTGCATTTAACAACTTATACGTTTTCTCTATTCCTGCTTTAAGACAAGTGTCTTGACTCCAACCCCCAAGCATCCCCCCTATTTCACTTAAAGTTGGTCACAGTCACTCTCCTTCTCTCTCTCTTTAGCTGCCATAAACTGCTTTTGCTCACTTGGTTTCTGGCTGCGACCCCCCATTCACTCCCCTATCTCTCTGAGGGAGTGTTTGGTTGGTGGTTTCTCGAAACCCTTGCTCATCTAGCCTCCTCGTCCTGTCTGTGTCAACTGTCCTAGGTCCCCTCTATACTCCCCATCCACGACGTGGCAGGATACTACACTTACCCCCCTATTATTACATCTGCTACTCTACATTCTTTCCCCGCCAGAATAAAACATTAACTAACAAAAACTTCGTTATATTGAACTGCAATAATCTTAATAACATAGCTAAACTTTCTGATTCTTCAAAGACTTTGACATACACGTATATGAAGAGTAAAGAACCATTACAAATTACAATTACTTTATAATTAACGAGGATGAGAGATAGGTAATTCCAGCGCTTTGTACATTGGAAATTTCCTCACCAGCCGCGACATCAAACATGGCAAAGGAAGAACCTTAAAAGAGGATTCAAATTTGGTTCTCAATGTAACTTTTGCGTGTTTTGGGATTTAGAAGAAAATTCAACGACTTATATTTTATTCTGGAACAATGTCACTCCTGCGAACGAAACTCAGTGACTTAAATTACTCTATTTCCAGTTTGGAAAATTAACATGTAAATAATTTTAAACATATATTGATTTTTTCTCAAATAAAATCAATACTTCAATACTTAACCTGGGTAATAAAAAAATATTTTAACTGAGCACCCTTCATACGCAATTTATACTGTTTTAATTAAAACAAAAAACAAGACTATCCTTTCTTATAGCTATTAGTAAAAATTATCTAATATAGTAATGGGTACAGAAATTATACTTCTATTAATTTACTAAAGCCATATTCCCTCTTATATAGTAACCTCATTACTCACTGAATGAATATTACAAGTATTTAGCTATTTTGGGATACTGCTTGAAGGACGTCACTTCCTCTGGTAATGGGGAGGAGGTTTTCCTTTCATCTGGGTTCGCTGGCTTTCCTACCAACGACATCATCCATACCGCTTGTAAGAACACCGATTCACCATCCCAGGCATCTTCACCAGTAAAATTCAGCAACAAATAACGACTAGCTGAGGTGTTTCTCAAAGCATCCTTCACAGTGCTATGAACAGTGAAGTACTTCATTAGTATTATTATTATTATTTTTTTACAAAGATAGCCTATAGCTTCATAGTCTTAGTCATAGTCATAGATTTTATTGCCAAGAATTTAGAATACATGCATGAATAAATATATGCATTATATTCAGAGGCACTAGCCTGCTGAGCAAGAGCTCCTTGGCAGGCAGTTTAATATACATTTCGCATAATTTAAAGTATGACGGCAATAGTTAACAAAAGCTCCAATATAGCAATCTCATACTTATCTTGTAATAAAACAAAACAGTAGCCTAACCTAACCTGGACATTATGATACACCAATACTGTATTAATTATTAATCAACAGCTGCTTGATTTTGCCTAGTAAATAAATGCTGTTTGAGTTAATTTTTAATAAAAGTTGTGCCAGTTATTGTTTTTAAATCTTCTGGTAATGCATTCCAACATTTTGGGCCAAAACAGTGAATAGAAAATTTGTACAAGGTTGTTCTCGGCTGTGGACATATCAAATTTATATTGTTACCTCTAGTTCCATGGTTGTCTAGAATTAATCTAAATAAATTTCTGTTATCATTAACATAACTATGTATAATAATAAGACAGAAATATTGTATCAAGTAATTAAATTTAAGCAAGTTTAGCTCCTTGAATAAAGAGGAAGTTGAGTCATATTTTCCACTATATGTAATAGTTCTGATCAGTCTTTTCTGAGTTACAAATACATCCCTTACAATTGACGGCCAAGTACAACCCCAGATGGACAAACAGTATATAACATGAGGATAACACAGGGAATAGTATATGCTTTTTAAGGTCTCATTTGTCAGGTTATGATGAATTTTATACAAAATTCCACACGTCTTGGATAGCTTTGAGCAGACAAATTGAATATGATTTTTCCAACTTAAATTTTCATCAATAATTACTCCCAAAAATTTCCTACAAGCAACTCTTTTAACTTCATACCTATTCATATTAACTTGACCAATATTGTGTACTACAGAGCTATTTTGAAATAAGATATAGTCAGTTTTGGAAACATTTAGCTTTAATTTATTAACAGAGACCAAGTTGTTAATTTTTTCTAGTTCACTATTTAAAACAGAATGCAGGTAGTCAAGGTTATTATCATGCAAGAGAAGGTTGGTGTCATCTGCATAGAGAATATATTTGAATTTATTACTGGCATTGGAAATATCATTTATATAAACTAAAAATAACAATGGGCCCAGTATTGATTCCTGTGGTACTCCCCTCTCAATAGTTTGCAACAAAGATGCTTTCCCATTACAATATATGGCTTGTTTTCTATGTTTCAAGTAGCTCTTATATAACTGTAATGGTGTTCCCCTAATACCCACACAAGTTAGTTTTTCTATTAGCATATCATGGTCTAATGAGTCAAATGCTTTGGACAAGTCTAAGAAAACCCCTGCAACAAAGTTTTTATTTTCCAAATTTTGATAAACATCACTTGTAAAGTTCATTATTGCTTTTTCAGTGGTCTTATTATTACCGAATCCGTATTGATTTTCGGATAATAGGTTGAACTTTTCAAGGAAGTCTTTAAGTCTGTGAACAATCTCTTTTTCAAACACTTTACTTAAGGACGGTAAGATTGATATAGGTCTATAGTTATTTTCATCATCTACAGTGCCTGACTTAAACATAGGTATTACTTTAGCAGTTTTTAGTTTGTCTGGAAAACATCCTTGCTGAAAACATAGATTGAATATGTGGGTAAGTGGGGTACCAATGTAATGGGCAGTGACCTGGAGTAGTTTTGATGGAATTTCATCATATCCCGACGCTGTATTTGGTTTTAAGGTTTTTATATATTTAGTGACTTCCTCCCTTGTTACAGGATACAAGTAAAACGAAAACTCTGGTGGATTATCAAGAAACTGTCAGTGTGAGTTTTGTTGCACATTTTGTTGTTCCTGTGTTGGTTGTGCTATAGTTAAGAAATGATTATTAAAGATATTAGCAGTGTGGTCATTATAATTTTTTAATATGATTTCCTTTGAATGCTTAATTTGTTTTCGTCCCATTAGGCTGTTTATTGTATTCCAGGTGGACTTGCTGTTTCCTATTTCCTTCTTAAGCTTATCCTGAAAATATCTATTTTTTGCAGCTCAGAGTAGTGTTACTAATTTTTTCCTGTAAGCTTTATATCTGGTTCCAAAAGACAAAGGCCATTTTGATGCAAGCCTTTCTAATCGGTGTTTTTCTTTGACACTATATTTTAATCCTGCAGTTATTTGTGGGCATCTGTTGTTTTTATTATTTACAGTCGATATTCTTAGAGGAAAGCAGTCTAGAAATTTATCTCGTTAATCGAGCTGCAATTCTCTCCCGACTTGACCTCTCATCTTTCCAATTGACGTTTACCATTCTTCGTGAACGAAGTTTCAGCAACTCTACTTCAGTGTTAAAGTGTATGGGACAATTCTTAATGCTAGGCGCTTTCCTGTAG
>JAXCGZ010004766.1:5000-12500 GCA_037179515.1 Halocaridina rubra | reverse complement strand
ACATCCCTTACAATTGACGGCCAAGTACAACCCCAGATGGACAAACAGTATATAATATAAGGATAACACAGGGAATAGTAAATGCTTTTTAAGGCCTCATTCGTCAGGTTATGTTGAATTTTATGCAAAATTCCACACGTCTTGGACAGTTTTGAGCAGACAGATTGAATATGATATTTCCAACTTAAATTTTCATCAATAATTACTCCCAAAAATTTCTTACAATCAATTCTTTAAACTTCATACCCATTCATATTAACTTGAACAATATTGCGTACTACAGATCTATTTTGAAATAAGATATAGTCAGTTTTGGAAACATTTAGCTTTAATTTATTAACACAGACCCAGTTGTTATTTTTTTCTAGTTCACTATTTAAAACAGAATGCAGGTGGTCAAGGTTATTATCATGCAAGAGAAGGTTGGTGTCATATGCATAAAGAATATATTTGAATTTATTGCTGGCATTGGAAATATCATTTATATAAACTAAAAATAACAATTGTCCCAATATTGATCCTTATGGTACTCCCCTCTCAATAGTTTGCAACAAAGATATTTTCCCATTACAATATACGGCTTGTTTTCTATTTTTTAAGTAGCTCTTATATAACTGTAATGGTGTTCCCCTAATACCCACACAAGTTAGTTTTTCTATTAGCATATCATGGTCTAATGAGTCAATTGCTATTGACAAGCCTAGGAAAACCCCTGCCACAAAGTTTTTATTTTCCAAATTTTGATAAACATCACTTGTAAAGTTCATTATTGCTTTTTCAGTGGTCTTATTATTACGGAATCAAGGAATTCTCTAAGTCTGTGAACAATCTCTTTTTCAAACACTTTACTTAAGGACGGTAAGATTGATATAGGTCTATAGTTATTTTCATCATCTACAGTGCCTGACTTAAATATAGGTATTACTTTAGCACTTTTTAGTTTGTCTGGAAAACATCCTTGCTGAAAACATAGATTGATTATGTGGGTAAGTGGGGTACCAATGTAATGGACAGTGACCTGGAGTAGTTTTGATGGAATTTCATCATATTCCGAAGCTGTATTTGGTTTTAAGGTTTTTATATATTTAGTGACTTCCTCCCTTGAATGGAGAAGAGTTAGATGTGGAGTTCCACAGGGTTCAGTTTTAGGGCCACTTTTGTTCCTTGTATATGTAAATGACCTACCAGAGTCTGTAAATTCATCCATGAATATGTTTGCAGTTGATGCAAAGATTGTGAAGAAAGTAAGAAATGAGAACAATTGTAGAGCTCTTCAGGAAGATCTAGATAGTCTGCATGAGCAGTAAGAGAAATGGCTAATGAAATTCAATGCTTCAAAATGTAAGGTAATGAGGATGGGTACAAGTGCATGAAGGCCCAAGCTTGACTAGTTGGTGGCGGGAGTAGAACTTCAAGAGACAGAGAATAAAAGAGATCAAGGCGTAAACATACTGGCCGATTTGTCTCTAGAAATGCATATAAATGGCATAGTAAGGGCGGCATATGCTTTCTTAGCAAATGTAAGTGTAGCATTCAGGACAAGGAAATGTTTAGAAATAATTTTGTAACCTATGTGAGGCCTAAACTTGAATATGCAGCCCCCATTTGGAATCCAAATTTGAAAAAGCACGTAGTTAAGCTGGAAAAAGTTCAACACATGCCACAAAATTGATGCCAGAAATACGCAATCTCAGTAATGATGAGAGGCTGAGGGAATTAGACTTACCATCACTCAAAGCTAGAAGATCGAGGTGGGATATGGTGACAGTTTTTAAATTCCTTCATGGTTATGACAGAGTGGACAGGGATCGATGTTTCGATATTGCTGGCACTAGAACTAGAGGTCATAGTTTGAAGTTTCGTAAGAAAACGTCTTTGCAGGATGTAAAAAAAGTACTTTTTTTAGTGTAAGAGTAGTTGATAATTGGAATTCGCTAAGCGAGGAGGTAGTTAATACTAACTCAATCCATAGTTTTAAGGACAAGTATGATAAGTATCACTAAATACAAAATGGAACCGATCAGAAGATGGGAAGCTACGAGCTTGTTTTTTTTTTTGTAAGTACAATTAGGTAATTACAATAGGTAATTACACAGTTATTCACCTAAGACTGATCTGTTTCAAAATATAGCCGATCATTTACTAAAAATTAACTTCGATCAGGAGCTTTTTCCTAGAAGAATGCTACATCATCAATATGATAGGATTTTCATGTTATGGAGTTTGAAGCCTCTCTCTGTAATATTGCATGTATTATTCATATAGATGAGGGAAGTGCCTTGGAATACTGAGTACGTGTCCTACTTTCGAGTCTCGGCCAGGTATAAAATATGTTTCATATTTTAGGCACAATAATTTGTTCATTTGATCTTTATACATGTTTATATGTGGATGTGTATTGATCTTAAACCAGTATAGAATTCATATTTAGCCTTATGCATTATAAATCTTCCATTTCAAAGTCTAAAATAGCATTGAAACCATAATATCTCAGTTGGACAGATACTCTTATATTCAAGCCTAAATAAAAAGCACCAACAGACATTTCGCAAGGTCAGGAAATTTGGCGTAAAGAAAATAATATTTTCGTTCCTACATTAGTCATTCCTGTAAATTCAGTCGACCCAGTAAGTACAACAATAGCTGTGGGCTCCTACAAAGCCAATCATATTTGATTTATAGTTCTCAGGCAGAAAGCATCAATAAATGAATAAGCAATAATTATAAAAAAATATGAAAGATAAAAGAAATAGTGAACATAATTATAGTATATGAAAATAAAGATAAAAAAGCCTTGTACACCAACTCTCTGTCCTTCGAAGAGAGTGGCAAAAATTTTTCATACTTCATGAGAGTGGCCTTGTCACTTTTTCCTTTGGGGGGGGGATGGGGAGGCGTAAGGAACGATGTTTTAGAAGGAAATATTTTTCTTTTCACGAATTTTCATTGCTCTCATGATTTCTTCTCAAATTAATAAGAAAATTTTTTTCTTTGGAAATTTCTGTTTTTACGTCTATTATTTATATATTTTCCCCTCCAGGATATCTATTATCTAAATACATATTTATTATTAGCTATTTCTTTTTAATATACATTCTATTTAATATAATTATTATCTAACTGCACTGCATAAGTTTTTAAAACCAGAGAGTGTTGAGGTACAAACTATTTTACACAAGTAATTTTCTCCCGTCAGAGTGGTCTGGGTAACGAATAAATGAGAAAATCAATATTGCATTTTGTTTATTTTAACAAAAGTATACGTGTATATCCTATACTCATTCCTATCTAGGCCCTGTCCATTCCGCCGATTTACTACAATTGCCATGCAAAAAAAGAAAACTACTATAAAATTTGAAACAAATATGGTGAAACTGTTACGGTTTATATTTACCTTTTTGTAACTGTATGTATGACTGTATGATTATTTACAATTTATGCAGAGAATTGATTAACACCAGACGTAAATATAACTCCTTGCTACCTCAGCCAGTACAAACGACATCTCATTCTACAACCTTAACCCCCTACACTCATTTCCGAGAAATTCACCTACAAAACTAACTTTGACTTGCTACAACACAGCCAAATATACCCCAACGACAACTGCAATCATTAAGAACCCATTTTATGCTAAGCTCTACAAATGCTCTTTGATCCCATCCAGTGAGGCATTCAACCCGTCTCAGGCACTTATAACATGAAGTAAATAAGAATTTCAAATATTTGTACGGTACTAAACTTAGTCATTCAAATGGTAGTCAAATATACCCAATTGTCACAATAAGTGACACGGAAATTTTAATTTTAATTCCTAATTTACCTGCCAGTCACCATCCTAGGTGTAGGTATGTATCCTGTTCTCGATACATTCTAAGGGATAAAAAAAACACTGAGTAAGAAAACATGATTCTGTCATTCTACATTCAAGTATAGTTTGACTTTTGTTACGAATATCCAGGATACATTACCTATAGTCATTCCGACAATCCTATTCACACAATAAACCAAGCTAATGTATTTCAGTGCATGGCTTCCATATCTTCAATATCACCTTTTTTAAATCTGTTATCAGAGATTAAATAAGTTATAAGTTTTATGTGATGTAAAGGCAAATGAAATCTTTTATGTTTATTTGATAAGTGAGGGGAAACAGCACATAAACTTCATTTAAGTTTGGTTGGGTGGTTAATTTGCCATCTCTGAAAAAAGTCTTTAGAGTCAAGTTGTAGTTTCATAATTTCTATTTTGTATGATAGAAGGCATTATCAAATGTTGGTATGCTATTTGAGGTAGTATTACTATACAGTTTTGTTATGTTTACTTCCATTTTTATTATGTATTTGCACTAGAAAACAAAGCTAACATCACAGATACACACATATATCATTAAAGGGTTAAAATTGATGATTGTTTATTTATATATTATCATCACCTTCATTTATATTTTACTATATATCGAAAATGTTAATTTAATAATCATCACTATCATGAGAAATGACATATTGATAGCAATGATTTTTAGCAACACATGTCAAACATTATTCATTTAGAATGAAAAAATTTAGATGTTAAGAAGCCCTTACCTGTAAAGGACAAAAATATACTAGACACTTTGCTGAAAGAAGCACAATTTAGTTCACAATGTCATTAATTTGCGCAACGATTCAATTCAGTTTATATCTGGACAGGGCATAGAGAGGGAGTGTATATGAACGGTGTTAATTAATTCCTACAGAAGAAAGCATCCATCGTATATCTATGTACAGAGAAATATTCTGTGAATAATCAGCTTAAATGATAGACTAAAGAGCAGGAGAAGAGGTCTGTCATTCGAATACACATTTCCTGTTTTGCCGATCCCACTTCTGAGAAAAATGTTCATCTGACTCTTATTTCCAAGATTAGGATTTTTGCTGTTGAGAGTAATATGCTTACCCTTATCATGCAGTACCTAGCAGGACCTAAATTTAATTCTAATAGGTGCCTCGCATAACTTATTCTCAATAGAATTATTTGGCAATGATGCATATTTTTCTGCATGCCTCGTGTTGTAGTCTCTGTGATTTCAGGAGGATCTGTGTTTACAATGAAATTATATTTGTAATATCACAAATGTTGGCTTCGATAATGAAAGGCATATATATTTCAAAGGGAATAAAAAACTACCCCTGTATTTATACATATAGTTAATAATTATAGAAAATAAAATGAACAGTTAAATATGAAGTTTTTAGATAATCTATGATAGAGGTGGCCAGACTTTTGTATTTGAAGATCTATTCTAAAGACAAAAACTCCTTTGCAATCTACCATACTACATAATCACAATATTATGTCAACCGGGGAAAAAAATTTCAAATAGCATAGTACTATAAAACATGAGTGCAATTGTCTCCCTTATATAAAAAAAATTATTAATCACTGCAAACTAAATTAAGAAAAAAAATAAGTTCAAACTAAATTTTACCAAAAGTTTTACCTTAGCCTACCTATGAAAGGACTCTTTCACCAATCTTATTGCAAAGTTGATGCATAACACTATATATCTTGTGATAATTTACTGAAGGAGGGTTCATAACTACTGAAGCACAAGTAGAGGCAGTATTTCAAAATGTTCATTGGTCAGTTGAGCAGCTGATGCCAAGTCTTACGGTGGGGGAACGGCAATCGACCAAACAAGTGGCCGCGATCGACTGATTGATTGCGATCTCTGGTCTATGACATCTTTTTGGGAAATTATAACAGTAAATTATATTTATTAAGTCTTTATATCCATATACCTCATGACTACATTAATATGCATCCTTTATAAATTCACATAGAACTTACACAATATGTTAAGTTTTTCTTTTTGTGAATACATGTAGGTGACTGTGAAAAATGTTTGGATGTGAAGGCAAAGTTCTGAGAATATACCTTAAGTGGGTTGAAAAGTGTGATGAGAAATAGGTATTTGGGAATGAATGCAAAGAAATGCCTATATGGAGGTGTGATGGCACTGACTTGGAATGCCAGAGATGATGAAAATAACGATTTGAATGTATTGGTAATGAGATGTTTGAGAAGCATGATTGGTGTATCTGGAATAGGTAGAGTGAGAAATGAGAAGAGCAGGTAGATAACATATGTTGAAAGAAGGCTGTCAGATAACTTAGATTTGAGAGCATTGAGTTAGTTTGGACACATGGTAAGGATGAGTGATGAACGAATAGCAAAGAGAGTGTGGAGTGCAGAAGTAGTCGGAGTTAGGCCAAGAGGAAGACCTTGCATGAGATGGATGGATGGTGTGAAAAGTTCTTTGGATGAACGTGGATTGTCAGTGAAGCAGAAAAGAGAGCGTGCAATAAATACCTATGAGTTGAGGAAGATTGTGTATTGATGAAGCGAGCAAAAGGGATTTCTTGCGCCTGCTAGCTCAGCGAACTATAATGGACGGATGTGAGGGGATCAATAATAATCAAATAAAAATATTAACGTATGTGAAAACATGAATGCAAAAATGAAGCCATGAATGAGGTTGGGAGAAGGTCTAATATGATCACAAGGCATTCAGAAAGAATGAGTTGATATCCAGCAAAACAGTTAGCTTTGAGATTGGCTTCTTTCTTAGACCTTCAGTGGTGTAGTTGGTAGCACTCTGGCAGAGTAATTATGTGTCTCAGATTCGAGTCCCGGTTATCTGTAAAATATGAGGGGGTCGAGAATACTTCTTCCATGCTCCCCTGCTTGTCGTAAAAGTCTACTAAAGGGGCAGAGTGGGGGGATTGGGAATACCCTTCTTTGTATTTTATGCTTCCTACAAGTAGCCAAGAGATGTGGGGGTATTCTGACAGGAGATATTCTACCAAAATACTAGTAATTGGGTCTCTGAATGTGCGTGGCTGTGATGTAAATGAAAGAAAGAGGGAGGTGATAGGGTGTATGCTTGTGGAGAGAGTGATAGATGTGCTTGCATTGAGTTAATCTAAGATGAAAGGGAATTGTGAGATGACATTTAGGATATTGGGAGGTAGTGTGTCTGGAGTTGGGAGGGGGAGAGGAAGAGAGAGAGTGGCTCTGTTAGTAAGTGAAAAGAGGAATAAGTGTGTGGTCGAATGGAATGAAGTATCATCTCGAATAATAGTGGATAAAGTGAAGCTGGGGGTCTGTGAGTGCATATGGCCCTGGCAGTGAAAGACGTGAGAAGGAAAGGGAAGAATTTTGGATGAAATTGAAAAATTGTATGGAAGACTTGGGAATGAATGTGAATATCGTATTAATGGGAGATTTGAATGCTAGAGTAGGGACTGAGCCAATGCATGATGTAATTGGGAAGTATGGATATGTGGTAGGAATGAGAGTGGATAGAAAATGATAGAAATGTGCATTGAAAGAGAGATGTTGATTGCTAATACTGTATTTAAAAAGAAGGACGTGCACAAGTATCCAGAGGTCAGAGTAGATAATGGAAGAGAAGTTGACAGAGCATTAATGGATGATGTTGTGGTGAACACGAGG
>JAXCGZ010004765.1:17500-31627 GCA_037179515.1 Halocaridina rubra | reverse complement strand
TGTAAATATTGTGTATACGCTTGACCTGACCTTTGATAATGTACTTTTGAGTGTCCAGTGACATATTGATATATTGCTCTGGGTGTCCAACTTGGACATTAATCTTTTTTTTGTTTTATATGTAATTATTTAGTTTTTTTCATGACCCATTAGGCCATTATTTTTCCTTACGTATCAAAGCACGATCAATATTAAGATATTATTCCACCAAAAAAAATAAACTTTTCTTTTCCTCAGCCAGAGAAAATTTACCTTTTTGGAAGTTTTTAATTAAATTTGTATTAAACTTAGATTAGAAAAAAGTCTCAGGTCACAGGAGACCACTATGGTTGCGATAACTGCCTCTGATCAAATCGAAATGTCTTCAACAAAGAAGTACTTTATGCTTTGGAATACGAACTTTTGATGAAGTACTTTATGCCTTGGAATACGAGCTTTCGCTTTGCAACGTTCATTTCAGTCTATTAAATATAATTTGCCGTAAGTACATCACAGGAATAAAGGTGGAGATTGACTTTTATTATTATTATTATTATTTTTATTATTATTATTATTATTATTATTATTATTATTATTATTATTATTATTATTATTATTATTATTATTATTATTATTATTATTATCATTATTATTATTATTACTATTATTATCATTATTATTATTATTATCCATTTGCATGTATTATTATAGTTTCCCATATCAAGTTTTCCATTATTATGGCGTCGATATTTGTTTAGCATAATTAATTGACAATTCAAGTATCTCTCTCTCTCTCTCTCTCTCTCTCTCTCTCTCTCTCTCTCTCTCTCTCTCTCTCTCTCTCTCTCTCTCTCTCTCTCTCTCTCTCTGGGTCTATCTATATCCATCCATCTATATCTATCTATCTATCTATCTATCTATCTCTCTATCTATCTATCTATCTATCTATCTATCTTTCTTTCTTTCATACTCTTCTATTCCCATAACCTTTTACTTATACAGTTCCTTTTTTTAATATGATATGCATTGTATAATAAAACGAAGTTTTTTTATTTTTATTAAAAAAACTTGATAGAAGAGTCTTTTTTTTTTATCATTTATAATATATTTAGCTTTTGAAAACCATATATTTTGTTATTCTAGTTTTCTTCATACATGTTTTTTCTCTTTTTTTCAGGTATATCCAGAGTGCATTCGTCCAAAGCCTCATAATTTCCCTCCGTGAATTGTAGGATTCCTTCTGCGCCCTCTGCGGTAAGAAAGGACTCGGTAGCGTCGTCCTATCAACAGGGTTCCTCCTACAGTTGATTAGTAGTATATTGGTAATCTCTCTCTCTCTCTCTCTCTCTCTCTCTCTCGTCTCTGTCTTCTCTCATCTCTCTCTCTCTCTCTCTCTCTCTCTCTCTCTCTCTCTCTCTCTCTCTCTCTCTCTCTCTCTCTCTCTCTCTCATATTTCATTTTTTTTGTTATTTATTAATATTTCTGTTGTCATTCTAGTGACGTGTTTTTGTTGATTTTTCTATTATTTATTATTCTTGTCTTTTTCTCTTTTTATGTTGTCCTAATTGTCTTTTATCATATTCTTACGTAGAGAATTAATCTCTCTTTATATATATATATATATATATATATATATATATATATATATATATATATATATATATATATATATATTATACATACACGAGTATATATTTTTCATTTGTTTATATGCATTTCTATCTATTTGTGTAATGTATTACTGCTTCTTTATCTCCAGTTGTCTGTGTTTATTTTGAGTAAATTATTTTAGAATTTATGTTTTGTTTTTATTTTCCCTTAATTTTTACTTCGTTTTGAGCTAATGTAATGATTTTTGTTCTGTTTTTAACAATCCTCTTTTTTTTTTTTTCTTCTCTTGATGGTACGGCACCGACATTGATGTATTTTACCTGTAGTACAGATAGATAGATAGATAGACAGATAGATAGATAGATAGATAGATAGATAGAGAGAGAGAGAGAGAGAGAGGAGAGAGAGAGAGAGAGAGAGAGAGGGAGAGAGAGAGAGAGAGAGAGAGAGAGAGAGACAGAGAGAGAGAGAGACAGACAGACAGACAGACAGACAGACAGACAGACAGACAGACAGACAGACAGACAGACAGACAGACAGACAGACAGATAGATAGATAGATAGATAGATAGATAGATAGATAGATAGATAGATAAAGAGAGAGAGAGAGAGAGAGAGAGTCAGACAGACAGACGGACAGACAGATATATAGAGAGAATTTTAAGAAATAATAGACAATTATTCCTCTGAATTATTTCCCACTGTCTGGATTTCCTTGTAAATTATGAAAAATGGAATCCTCAGCTCACTTGTTAGAATATAGATTTATTTATTTATATATTTAGTTGTGTCTTTATATTTTACTCTGTATTTGTTTTATTAATTTATTATTTTATCTGCATTTCTTTCTTTCTTTTTCTTTCTATCTTTCTCTCTTTTTTTATTTGTTTGTTTGTTTGTTTATTAATTAAATTACACATCTATTCATATATATGTTTATTCATAAATTTATTTGTTGTATTTAATTATACATATATTTTTGTATGTATATTTTTGTTCATTTAATTATGCATTTACTCATTTATTCAAGAATTTATTTATGCTGTACTTATTTATTTCTTATGTGTTATGAATTATTCATTCTCTTCATCATCTCCAACTGAATCCCCCCCCTCCACGAAAGGGGGTAACCCTCCCTCTCCCTCCATTTCCCAGAAAATCCTCTCTTAAGTCTTCTCTCTTTATCTTGTAGACTTTGAGATTATTTTAGGATCATCTCAAGTTCAGCTTAAGAGATCACTTGACTTGAGATCACTTCACATGAGAAGGGATCTGAGAGAGGGAGAGAGAGAGAGAGAGAGAGAGAGAGAGAGAGAGAGAGAGAGAGAGAGAGAGAGAGAGAGAGAGAGAGAGAGAGAGAGAGAGAGAGAGAGAGAGTGTTAAGTGAGCATTTGGTCTCTGATAAATTCCCTTATATTAAATATATATTAATATTTATAGCATTTTATCCATTTGTGATCCTGTTAAATATAATTCGCTTAAGTACTCATTAAAAGCACTTGAAGATTGACACTTATGCAGATGTTGAGTAAAGGTCAATTATCTCTGCTCTTTTGATAAATATAATTCACCAAGTACTCATTAAAAGCACTTGAATATTGACACTTATGCAGATGTTGAGTAAAGGTCAATTATCTCTGCTCTTTTGATAAATATAATTCACCAAGTACTCATTAAAAGCACTTGAAGATTGACACTTATGCAGATGTTGAGTAAAGGTCAATTATCTTTGCTCTTTTGAACTCCATCTTGTCGCTCGAATAGTTAAGAAAAGAATGTTTTCTTTTTTTTTAGCAACTTTATAATTGTTTCTGGTAATTATTTTTTTTCTCGTTTTATTAGACTGTTGTCTTGTTTTTTTTTTATTTACTGTCTCTTTTCTTTCCATATTTTATTATTTCCAGATTTTTTTTTTATTTTTTTTTGGACTGGTCTTGCAGTTTCACATCATTTAAGTCTTATCATTAGTTACTTATCATTGATTTTTTTTTCCATTTGCAGCTCTTTATTCCCAAGAAGCTAAGAGGAATAATCAAGGAATGGATTCGGTTTTACGTCACGAACTCCCTTTTCTACTAAGGGCTAGGACGGTTGCATTCTTAAGAAGGACTTGTTTTGGTAGATGTAATCGTTACCCCGAGTGTATGCCCTTACTAACGTCAGTCCGTGACTGGGCGCGATATTAGCGTCTAGTGAATGTGTGCATTGACTAGGCCACACCCCTTGTTTGTGTTCTTCATATTGTCTTTTTTTATTATTTTGATTTGGAAATGTAGTAATTAGATTGGCATTAAAATATACTATGCAGCTTGACTGCATCTCATCCTTATCATCCCACTGAGGGGGGGCCAAGAATACCTCCTCCGTGTTTTCCTACGTGTCATAAAACTCGACTACATGGGGCGGAGCAAGGGTATTAAGAATCCCCTCCTTTGCATTTTCCTCCCTCTAAGAGTCTAGTTTTTTCCTTTGACTCAGCCCCTCCTCATTTAAGGGGGATTATGGCTGTGTATGTTGGTATATTTAGCAGTTTTTCCCCCAGCTATTTAGAATTGGAAAGGGTAATTTTGTGGGGAAGTTAATGACAAACATATCCTCATGGCTAAGAGGATTGAAAGGGGTATGTTTTGCTGCTGGTGAAAGCATGCGCTTTGACTCGGCCATCCCTTTACAAGGGTGATCATGGCAGTTGTATATGAATGCATGTAATTGCTGGAGCGGTTTGGCCTTATATCTCTGTGATTTTTTTTTTTATGATTTAGAATTATTGTTTTGAATATTTGTATTATAATTGAAAATCCTCTAAGTGGTTAAAAAAAACTATCACCTTTTAGTGATTCATGTCCCCATGAGCAGAAATTATTAATATATTCGAAGTGATTTTACTTGTCAGTGTGGGGTGATGAGGTATGGGACAGGAACACATGGAGAACACTGACCAGAAACATCGACCCCACATAAAAGTGGGAAAAGATGTAGACGAAAAAGAAGCAATGGACAGAAAGCATTATTGCCAAAAAAAAATCTTTTGATTTTAGATTGTAGTTCTTCAAAATATTCCTGGTGTGAACGTTCGTGCAAACCTTCTTATTCATTAGTTTGCTTTTGCTCTTTATTTATTCATATTTGTCCATGTATACACTTATGCATTTATGTCTTTGTGCAGTTATTTATTTACATTTTAATGTTTTTACTTTATTTGTTTATATTTCAGTTTAATATAAGTGTATATATATATATGATCCGGATTAACGTCACGGACTCCCTTTTCTAGCAAGGACTAGGACAGTTGCCTTCTTACGAAGGACTTGTTTTGGCAGATGTAATCGTTACCCTGAGTGCTTGGCCTTGCTAACCTCAGACCGTGAAGGGGCGCGAACCTCGACTTGACGCCTCAAAGTCGCAGACGCTGCAGCTTGAGCCACGGTGATATATATATATATATATATATATATATATATATATATATATATATATATATATATATATATATATATATATATATATATATATATATATATATTTTTTTTTTTTTTTTTTTTTTTTTTTTTTTTTTTTTTTTTTTAAGGAAGCTTTTAGATTCTCTAATTTTATGTTTTCTCATTATTTACTGATTATCTTCTCCAGTGAATTCGTTATTAAGTGGAGTACTAAGTAAAATTGTCCAACTGTCATCTCAGTTGTTGTTTTCACTAATGATGTCTTAAGTACTTTCATATCTATCTATCTATCTATCTATCTATCTATCTATCTATCTATCTATCTATCTATCTATCTATCAGTCTGTCTGTCTGTCTGTCTGTCTGTCTGTCTGTCTGTCTGTCTGTCTATCTATCTATATATCTATCTATTATATTTTACAACTTCCTACTAGTAAGTGTCTTAACTTTCTTGCTTTGACTCAGCCAACCCCCTTACATGGGATATTACGGATTATTTGTATGGGTATTATTTATTGCATATTGACGCTCTTTTTCCTAAATGAGTTTAAACTCAATACATTAAAGGCCTGTTGATAACGTTCATTGAAAAAAATAATAGTAATGATAAACTAATTACCTCGAATAAGGAAATAATAAAAACAAGAATATTTATAAAAAATAAAAGATTATCATTTTATTTTATTATTAGCTTCGTACACCGAGAGCAGATTCATCAATGGCAATTGGCTGTTAGTGCTGTCTAGACTAATATTACAGCATTGTGCAGCATGAAAACATTTAGCTTTATAACAGCGGCAATTATATTTTGTTAACATTTACAAAAGTCAGTCAGAGATCGAGAGACGGTGCATTGAAGAATTTTTCTGAGGGGAAAAAAGAGGGAAGGATTAGTTTGGATCTTGGAAATTGCAACGAAAAACTTCTAATCTTTTTTGAGGGGAAATTCTATCCTATTGGTTGTGAATTAAAAACCCTGTTCTTATTATTTTTTACACATCTATCAGTTTGGTTAGGTTGGCTTTGGAGGCTCCTGAAAAGGGGGGGAATTTGGTTTTTGAGGGGAAAACAACCGGAAAAGACTTTGAAAAATAGTTTCGTTGGTCTTCAGGAAGTCTTGAAGGAAATGAGGGGAGTGTTCAGGCTCTGCGGCTGCATTCTTTAAAGACGTAGTGTTAGAAGTATAGTATAAAGAGTCAGGTATAGTACTAGTATAGTACGAGAACAAAAGTGTTTGTGACAATTTAATCAGTAGCTGAATGTCCAGCTCTCTAGACTGGACATTCAGCTCTGCGGCGGCATTGTTTAAAGATGTAGTGTTAGAAGTATAGTATAAAGAGTCAGGTATAGTACGAGTATAGTACGAGGACAAAGGTGTTTGTGACAAATTAATCAGTAGCTGAATGTCCAGCTCTCTAGACTGGACATTCAGCTCTGCGGCTGAATTCTTTAAGGGCGTAATGTTAGAAGTATAGTATAAAGAGTCAGGTATAGTACGAGTATAGTACGAGGACAAAAGTGTTTGTGACAATTTAATCAACATCTGAATGTCCAGCTCTCTAGACTGGACATTCAGCTCTGCGGCGGCATTGTTTAAAGATGTAGTGTTAGAAGTATAGTATAAAGAGTCAGGTATAGTACGAGTATAGTACGGGAACAACAGTGTTTGTGACCATTTAATCAGCATCTGAATGTCCAGTTCTCTAGACTCTGAATCGAGCAATAGTAAATATAACATAATAAAAACATGAAATAAGAGAGCAAAAAAAAAAAACTGCTTCATGCTGTGAGTTTATTTTATTGTTATTTTATTTAAAACAAGATATCTCTTATCAGAAGAACTTTGCTATGTACAAGAGCTAAGATTTATTCACAACACGTTCATTTGAAAACCTATTTATAAAGGTTGGACTTGTGGTTCTAGTAGGCCATTTGAACCTGTCCTTTTAATCTAGTAGGCCATTTGAACCTGTCCTTTTAATGATATATTAAATGTCATTTTCACACTTAAAACCATATATTTAATAGACTCACAAATACAGTAGTGTTTAATACATCCATAGGCATTTTTATATAGATTTATGTAAATGTATTTTATTATTTATAGGTGGGTTTCCCTCTTTTATCCTGGCCCTAATACCATAACCATTTTAAAGGGAAAATTTTCTCTTAAGTAGGAGGTCAGGCAGTCTTAGAAATAGTTGCTACAGAATCTTGGATGAGGTAATGGTAAAAGGTTTCAATTTTAAATGGCATACTACAAGGTTAAAGGTTAAAGGTTACTGATGAAAGGCAGAGGTAAGGAATAGTGATAGACCAATCACGTGAACCCAGTGATCAAGTGAAGTGTTTTTTGATTCATTTATTTGATTCAAATACAGGATTACAATGCACAATTGCTAAATACACAGTTTACAATAAATCTGGGATGAATGTTACATAAATACTATTTGTTTATTATTTTTATAAGTAAGGGGAATATAAGTAAGGGGAATATAAGTAAGGGGAATATAAGTAAGGGGAAATATAAGTAAGGGGAAATATAAGTAAGGGGAAATATAAGTAAGGGGAAATATAAGTAAGGGGAAATATAAGTAAGGGGAATATAAGTAAGGGGAATATAAGTAAGGGGAATATAAGTAAGGGGAATATAAGTAAGGGGAAATATACCTTCAGTACACCATACCAGGCTCTGGAGAGAAGTCCCAGAGTTTATTATTAAGATAAAAAGTAAAAAAAAAAATGGGGTTTGAGGAATATGGGGGGGTAAAAAGGGTAAAGGATAACAGTAAAGGAAATATCAGAAACTAATAGAAAATTCTCTTATCATCAATCAGGATGGTGGAAATAGAAAAGGTTTAAAAATAAAACATCGTCTTTATAAATAATACAGCCAGATTTTAGACGATTATCACTTTAACAAAAACAAGACAAATGTACGTATAAACGCATGACGTCACTGATAACCAAAAACATATATAAGAAAAAAAAATGGAAAGTTTGACAATAAAAAAAATCATACAAATAAGGCTGTACATTACATGTAGAGAAATCGACAAAACGAGGAAAATAATAATTCATCTTTTAAAAAAAAATCATTATCAGAGTTATCAGGTACCGTAAAACATAGAAAGCACCATCCTGTGAAGAAAACATTAAAAAAAAAGTTACTGTACAAGTTCAATGAATAGTGAAAAAGTTTACTTTTGGGGATGACTTTTACTGTGCCAGTAAACTGTAAATTAAAAAAGTAAACGTTTTATAGTGCTCATTAGTTTACAAAATTAACTTCGATTATATTTTCGGTAATGTAGGATTAATTGCATCCATTTCTTTTGTTGTTGGGAAGGAGATTTCTCCTCTAAATACCACAGCAGAGTTCTGTATGCACAATGTCAAGAGGCACTTTTAATTATATTTGTAAAGCGACTTCAAAATTAAGTCTTTTTTTTTTCTTTTTTTGACAGTGATATGGCAAATTGGTCGTTATTTTTCATTTTCTGTAAGAAGGCGTTTTTATTTATTTGATCTTAACAAGGTCAGTTATTGACCTGTTTGCCACGCTCATTCTTGAGTGCCTGTGTAGCCAAAAAAAAAAAATGTGACTTATCTTTTCCATAAGCATATAATGCATACTCTTACTCTTTTGACAAAGTATTGTCTGTAAGTTTCTTCAGCAATTACAACTAGGATTAGTTAGCTATGCTATGTATACTAAGAAAAAGCACTGGTAAGTACTAATGGTAATTGCTGGTAAGTACTAGTGCTGGTAAATACTGGCAAGTACAAGTCATCCCGGGCAGTGACATTGTACAAGAAAAAAAAGGCCTCTATTTTGAGACTTTTTTTTTTTAAATTACAACATCACAACCGCTTAGGATGTTATTAGAAATAAATTAACATCAAAAAGCAAAACAAGTATCTGGAAAAAGACCTTTTTCTAATTAGTAGAGAGAACATTCTCTACTATCTATAGTTACAGTTTTGTAACAGTTTACAACTGCTAAAATAATGAATCTAGATATGAGCAGCATATACAAGCAAGAAATTTTATGCCTAAAGACACTTGAAAAGGGCCACAGAAAAGATATCTAGAGAGAAAAAAAAAAGAATAAAATCTACAATAATATACACTAATATCCTAAATACAATGCACTTCATTAAGGACTAGTATCACATACCAAGACCATAGGAATGACGACACTATGGTCCAAGTTATCAGAGAGAGATTAAGGAGATTTGAGATGGCCTATTCGTTTGAGACGTTTCTCCAAGATTAGTATAAGAGAGAAAATATATGTACAGAGTTTATAGGACTTGTCCTATCTGATTTTGTCGTATATTCACTTATTAATTAATTTCTTTATTGTCCGTGTTTATTGTTGTTATATATTGTTATTTATTTCACTTGTAAATAAAGAAGGAGGCAATATCTTTTCCCCTCAAACCCTTTCCCTTCAAAGGTTGATTTTATTGTCAAGCTTATAGTGGTGTTATGAACTTGAGAAAATTTGAAACGGTGACCGTTACAAAAGCTTTAACGGAAAAACGTTTCAAACGATTAGACCATTCGCATCGAAATACAAATTTGTGGGTTTTTTTCGTGAAGTGATTCATAAAATGCGATATAATTAATAACTCTTTTTTTTATCTACATAAAATGTTTATTGGCCTTTATTATGACGAACGTGAAGTTATAAAACACAGAGACTTTTGTCGATAATATGTTTATGGATCTCATATCCACTTAGTAGCGACACTACCATTAACATTCAGTTTCTTAGTATGTATTGTCACAGAAATATTAATCACACTGGATTTCATCAAATATTTGTGATGGTAACACAAACTGGTAATTTAAAGGTTTTTTTTCCAGGGTAATATATATTTTAAACACACATTATAATTTTTTGAACACATTGTCAGATCTACAGACGAAACAGCTTCTGTATTATCAACGTGAAAAAACATTCACATACTCTACAGAAACCAAAAAATAACAACATAAGAGGCATTTTTGTTTTATTAAGTGCAGTACATAGAGAAAAGAGATCAATACATGTATTGCACTCATTACAGCATAAAGATTTTCATATATTCAGATATATACATGTGCAGATTTTCCGACATAACTATGCAACACATATGTTCACTATCATATATATATATATATATATATATATATATATATATATATATATATATATATATATATATATATATATATATATATATATATATATATATATATATATATATATATATATTAATTTTGTATCTGAAAATATTCCGATTCTACGTCTAGACAAAAGTTAGAGCAGAGAGTGAAGTAGCCATAGATGTTCAATTCCCATTGAAATAATTTCTTGAAATACTTAATGTATAATTATTTCAATATTTTGTGGCTTTAAAAGTACAATGATCTCATTTTTATTTTACTGCAAGTGAGATTTATCTGGCTTGTGACATTACTGTTATTTTTATGCATGAAATGTTATGCACAGTCTCTCACAAACATCGTCATAGACCAATGAGTATTAGGCACTATATATTTCATACTGTATATAGTTAAAAGTCTATTAGGCTATAGTAGCTCCTTTGGAACTTTTTGTTATACATTTTTTTTAAACTATTTTTTATATGAACTCTTAATATTAAATGATTTTTTTTTTGACTTCACATATTCAAGGAAATTCAAGCACCTTAAAAACAAATGACGTGTAAAAGTATACATTCGTGGATACTTCTGGCACTGTTAAAGATGCCTACAAGATAAAAGATTCTAACCATTGTTTTTTACTACTGAGAGAGAAAGAATGGGATTATCTTAAGAGTATTAAAGAGTATTATACTACTGATGTTCTTTTAAGCTAGAGAGTACGGATGATCTCTCCTTTCGAAAGGATATTTTTCCATTTTTCCTTTCATATGTTGTCGTTTGGACCGTATTCTTGTGTCTGTTTCATCACGCACAATCATGCGCTTAACACATACACACACACACGCAGTGTGGAAATTGTCTACAGTCAGGTAAAAAAAAAAAAAAAACTGTACCCTGGGCGCCTGTATTCCACGTGATGACCCCCTCGTTATATGAAATCGTTAAATGGTGGGGTGGACAGGGGGGTAATGAGGACAGTACTTGGAAAAAAAATGTACATTTTACCCCCATCCATTCTACATGAAGGTAATGGAATTAACCATCGTAATGGAAAACCAACATGTTAACAAATAATTACCCATAATTTTTTACAGTCGAGAATTGAAAAAAAAAAAAACTGGTGTGGGTGAAGAGCACGGGTCATAATCTTAATTAGAACTCTTGCTTTAATTAATAGTTCACGTCATTGTTAGAGACCGGGTTGTATGTCGAGAGAGAGAGAGAGAGAGAGAGAGAGAGAGAGAGAGAGAGAGAGAGAGAGAGAGAGAGAGAGAGAGAGAGAGGTGGGCAGTTTGCGTGCACAATGTTACCTCTGACGTGACAACGTATCAGCAACAGTGGCCCACGGGGACTAGTCGATGGCAGCGAAGCCATTTTCCTAATGAAAATGGAATCCATTTTTTGTGCTTCTGGAAATTGGAACCTTGGGGGGGGGAGTGGAGTTCTCGGGAGGGTTTGCGAGGTTGTGATGGCACTATCAATCCTCAGTTTCTTTGCTATCATCCCTCCACCATCCAAATTCGTCCTTCTTCTTTTGATCCCTCGTATATAGTCTAATAGCATTTTGTCATATATTTTCTTCCCTGATGTTTCCAGCTTTCTATTATCTATTTTTTTTCTATTATGAGTTCACTGTGTAGTGCTCACATAATGGACTTAAGTTTTGTCTTAATTTAAAACTATAGTGACAGTGAGCCTTTTCATTATAGAAAGAAAAAGCGGCTTTACTGTTATCTTTCATAAGGTACTTTATGGCATATACGACTAGGTTTTGTTCGTAATCTTGAAATATATCTAAGTAGATTCTGTACAGATATAAAGAAATCTTTTCTTTACTATTACACTACACATATATACCATTTATTTTCTCTTTAAAATATCCATATGCTAATATGATTTTTTATCCGCGATATGTATGGCACAGAATGAGCAAATTTTAGGTAAAAAAAATATTGATATAATGGGACCTCGTGAAAATAAAAGTCGCGAAAAGTAAAAATTGAGAGGGGAAAATTTGTCGTTAATGACATCAGCATTTCAAAGTGGCTTTTATTTGGTTTAATAATGAGATCGTCACGCAAAAGCTCATTTAAGTCAATTAGGGGTAGATGAAATGATAGACCCTAGGCTGATGGAAAAATTGATGCCAATGTCATGAAATAAAGGGAGAGCGTGAGAAGGGTTCAGGGGGTCAATTTAGGTCGTTTAGGGGGGCTTGGTTTCCTCTACATTCCCTCCCTTAACCCTTCCTCCCGTAACTCTTTGACCCTTTCACTTCCCTTCATCCGCCCCTGGATAATTGGGGAGACCACGCAGCAGCATCTGGCTGAGGACGACTTTAATTACCTAATGAATGCATGGTGTAAAAATGGCATTTTCAGGTCATCATTCCTGTAGCTCCATGAGTTCATCCCATTTCCACTCATGCATACTAATATTTTGGATTTTTCAGCTGTCAGCTTCAGAGACCTGATCTCTATTAATGGATTTGTGTCAGGATTATGCTTTCAGAAACTCTTGTCTTTGGATTATTCAGTTACAACACAGTCTTACAAGAGGACTATTTTCTCTGTATCAATTAACGATATGGAGCAGTCACGGAATGCACTTATTACTGCCATCTGTTTTCATTATTTTGTGGAATATTATGTTTAACAAGTCTTGCTTGGTCAGAGGTTGACGTCATTTGTTTCTCACTAAGGGCCATTGTGAAGTGTCTGCGTGCATGCGTATGTTCTTGGGCGAACACAAGTCAGGTCAGGCTATGAAAAGAGAGATATCCTGGTAACATGAGTTAGACCATGGACTCCTCCTTTGGGAGAGGAGCAAGGCCTTTGTACACCTATTGTGTATGCACAGTGGGGTGAATGTGTATGTGTGTATGATGCACTGGAGACTATGCACATGCATATTACACGCTCACATGCCGTTTCATATGTAAGCTGAGATGGTCTGATCGAGAGAAGGCTCTCTCACAAAGCCGACATCTAAATGGTCTATCACCTGTGTGCTTACGAAGATGTCTAGTTAGCTCATCAGATCGTGCAAATTTCCAACCACAACCTTTCCAGTTGCACATGTATGGTTTTTCGCCTGTATGGGTACGTAGATGGGCCTTTAAGTGAGAGGACTTGGTGTAAGTCTTCTGGCATCCTGGATGCTGACATGTATGAGCTGTTATTTTCTTTCTCCCTGTGGGTTTCTTGACAGCTTTTGGCTCTGGTTCATCTGGAGGCGGTGGAGGAGGAGCCGGAGGTTCAATTGCAGTGGTAGGTTGGTGTTGTTGTTCATGAGCTGTAGTGTGACGATGCTCGGAGCCTGTTAGAGTAAGGGCTTGGCATGATGCAGCAGTGGTTACAGGCGTAGATAACAGCTCTGAAAGATTTGGTGAAGATGGTGGTGTCATGACTTTAACTAAAGTCTGCAGCGTCTGTCTTGTGAAATTATGTGTGCTAAATGAAGGATTACCTCCTATGTGGACCACTGCATTTGCTGGTTTCACTCCTGGGGGTAATTCTTCGTTGTCTGGGGAAGCAGGAGGTGACATTTGACCATGAGTATAAGTAACCTGTGTCACTCCTGGTAAACCAGGAGGCTGGGGAGCAGATGATGGGGTTGGTGCAGCCAGTGGAGGTGCAGCACCTTCTCCTTGGTGCTGAGGTGGTAGTTGCTGAAGCTGTTGTTGTTGCTGCTGCTGGTGCTGTTGATGTTGATGTATTTGTTGCTGTGACAGATGCTGTTGTGACAGTTGCTGCTGAGATACTTGCTGTTGTGATATTTGCTGTTGAGGCATTTGCTGTGGCTGTTGCAATTGTTGTTGCTGTTGCTGTGCCCCTGTGACTGCTGCTACTGGTGGCAGTGTGGTACCGTAACTGTTAAATGCCATTGTATGGGCTCGCGGTTGTAGAGTAGCAATAGATGGAAGCTTGCCTGGCA
>JAXCGZ010004765.1:0-12500 GCA_037179515.1 Halocaridina rubra | reverse complement strand
TCACAGAGACCCTTCTTAGAATCTATAATCTTATCACAATATTTCAGTTACTTTTAATAAAAAACTTTAGAATACTTGCTATTTGGCCGTGAGACCCATGTAATCGAACTTAGGGTTTTTTTTTGGCCGTGAGCTTGAGCTGAACCCACTCGTCCTATTATAGTATTATATTGCGATAATTCATGTTTTCAATGTCTCTCTCAGCCACTAATAAGAAAAATACTGGTTGGTTGTGTACCGCGGGATAAGTCATTTACGCCAATGAAAAAAAATGGTGAGAGAGAGAGAGAGAGAGAGAGAGAGAGAGAGAGAGAGAGAGAGAGAGAGAGAGAGAGAGAGAGAGAGAGAGAGAGAGAGAGAGAGAGAGAGAGAGAGAGAGAGAGAGACTGTAAACCAAGTAAAGTATATTCTCTTTTGTAAGTCGAACCGACTATTATCCGGTTTTAATCAGGTGGAGTCAAAGGAACCATAAATAATAAATCAGGAACCGCTCGCTTCTTTTGTACTTAGAGAGAGAGAGAGAGAGAGAGAGAGAGAGGAGAGAGAGAGAGGAGAGAGAGAGAGAGAGGGAGAGAGAGAGAGAGAGAATAATGGCCCTCCTCAGAAGTGCTATAATTAACAAGAACCTTTTCATCGTTGCAAGTTTCTTCATTAGGTTGCTCATTTGTCGACGTTAGTTTATGTCTCATGTTTGCAAGTATCGAAGGAGAAGATATTATGTTGCTTGCATGCAAGGATCAAGTTCCATTGTGGTTTATGTATTGGACCTGATCGATGCTCTGTGCCATTTATTTTGCAACGCGTCTCGTACGGGAAGAGTAAAGGCTTTGAGAACTTCGCTCTGGCATTTAACATTGAGGATAGTGATGCCAAATTGGTCTTTTCTCCGTGCCACACAGGACTATAGCATTCTTCCTCTTATGTAAAGTCTCTTTTCTCTGTGCCACACAGGACTATAGCATTCTTCCTCTTATGTAAAGTCTCTTTTCTCCGTGCCACACAGGACTATAGCATTCTTCTTCTTATATAAAGTCTCTTTTCTCCGCGCTACACAAGACTATAGCATTTTCCTCTTATAGAAAGTCTCTATATTTCATTAATATATCTTCATGGCATCCTCCATGGTGGTAAATTCAGTGTTGAAAATCATACTAGGGGAATTTTCTTCATCAAAATCAGTTTGATGCCGAAGACGTTTGTAGAATAATGCCACAGGTGTTCGTAGAATGATGCCACAGGCGTTCATAGAATCCTGATATGCGTGGACTAGTCGAGTTCTAAGATTTCCTACATAATTATGTGTAATTTTCCTTTAACAGACCAATATATATATATATATATATATATATATATATATATATATATATATATATATATATATATATATATATATATATATATATATATATATATATATATATATATATACGGATAGATCGATTGATAGATAGGTAGGTAGATATATCGTTAGAAAGGTTTGTAGATATTTCAAGAGATCTATAACTTTTAATTTTATTTATTTTTTGCAAATATATATATATCGCCACTGCTTCTTATATACATCTTAATATTAAATGTCCGTCTTAACTCTCGTTTTCTTTCCTTGACGTCCTGTGTGTTTGTACTGTGAAAGATAAACAAGTACAAATAGATAGATAGTTTGATAGTTGACCAGATAGATATCTCGATCGATATATGCAGCATGTATTGTTAACAAGACAGTGTGTGGAAGGATAGATTGATGGATAGATGAATAAGCGATAGCTCGATCGATAGGTACATTGATAGCTAGCAAGATGGACTGTTAACCTATCTCCTTTGATTTTTATTTTGATTGGGTCTTTTCCATATCTCTTCGCTGCTCTAATGTTATGATATGATACTGTAAATTTGATGTTAATTTCATTACTCTAAAATATATGTCACTTAGATTCACAGAATTGTTCTTATCTGGTGCTATGCTCTACAAAACTGTTATTCCTGTTGTTCTTAATATTACAATAACGAATAAGGAAAGTAACTTTTATCTTCGTGTTTAAAAAGAAAAAACGTAAATATAATGAACAAAAATGAAGCGATGTTAATCAAAGTTCAATATTGAAAATCAGTGAAAAATAATCCTCTGAACTTCAGAATGTTACTCTCGTTTAGGTCAGCAAATCAAGAACCATACCCCGAAGGGTCATTAACAGAGCAAACTTGACTCATTTAAATAAAACCTTTGGTCAGAA
This sequence comes from Halocaridina rubra, assembly GCA_037179515.1. Taxonomy (NCBI): domain Eukaryota; kingdom Metazoa; phylum Arthropoda; class Malacostraca; order Decapoda; family Atyidae; genus Halocaridina; species Halocaridina rubra. The sequence goes on along the minus strand of JAXCGZ010004765.1, from coordinate 10,269 downwards.
ATGACCTAATAACATTGCTTAACTCATTTCGACCTTTGTCTTATTAATTATAAACGAAAATAAGATTTCTCATGCTTAAATAAAGTAGTCCAACTTAATTCTGTTAAAGTAAATTAAAGAACCATTTCTCATTGGCCGCTTACGATGGCATTCATTAAGTTATATAGGGGCGTTGGTCGGCGGAAGGATGGTAAGTTAATTATTATATAAAGATTATATCAACGCCGTACGTGTAATAGCTATATTATGCATGCTGGGTATGTGTATGACTGTATGTGTTTGCGGGGTATGTAGAGAAAGCTAATTATGCTCCTCTTAAGGATTTTTGTAGCGTTTAATCACATTACTTTGTTTATTATTATTATTATTATTATTATTATTATTATTATTATTATTATTATTATTATTATTATTATTATTATTATTATTATTATTTTTAGTAGTAGTAGTAGTAGTAGTAGTAGTAGTAGTAGTAGTAGTAGTAGTAGTAGTAGTAGTAGTAGTAGTAGTAGTAGATTTTTCTTTGGTGGTGGCAAAAATTTGAAAAATGAAATTATTTGCAAACAGTTCCTCCAGGGTAACTTTCAAAGATAACTCAAATTTTGGTACACACACACACACACACACACACACACACACACACACACACATATGTATGTATGTATGTATGTATGTATGTATGTATGTATGTATGTATGTATGTATGTATGTATGTATGTATAATCACGTTACTCGTACATGACTAGCCTTTGGGTGTATAACCTGATCAATAGACGTATACCCACCCCCATTGGCTCTCTCCATTTCGATCTGTGTAATTAAAGACGTTATAACCTATTCCTTCATGATTTATGACGTCACAGCATTAGGCAAGGGGATTATTATTTATAACGCTTATATTGTCTCAGGAAATTAGATCACGGGAATGGTCTATAAATCAAAGAAAAAAGAGAGAACCGCGCGTACGGACCCTGAAACCACTCCGGCCTCTGGCGCCGCGCACATTTTCTCTAAGATGATGGAAGTATTGAAAACGCGATAAAAAAGGAAGAACGAAAAAGGAAGAAAATTTAATAAATTTATTCTTTAATGTCATGAAGATTTTCAAAATGTTGCAAATAGTCTTCTGGAGTATTTGGTTTGCTTGTGCTTTTAAGAATTTTCACGTGATTTTCATGGTATTTTAACTTGTAAAATAATTCGTACTTCGTGTTTAAGAATAGACAGTGACGTAATTACAGACTTTCTTTTACGCACTTTTCTTTGCTTATACTTAATTCATTGTTTTTTTTTTGTGTTAAATTTACAAAATATATTTTATTTTTTCACACTGGACCTTACACTAGATTCATTGCTATTTGGTAATTTTACAAAACATTTTTTTTATTTCACACTGGAACCATTTTTACTGGTAATTATACAGTGCTTTTTACCAAGCAATTTAAGTTTATTGAAACTTCATCACCATCGCCAACTCTAGTTACAACAACAGTAGACGATTGTGCGTACAAAAAAAATTACATATATACAATTCCAGACTGGAACGGCAGCAGCAGTAAATTGAGAACAATGACACGATCTCTTAGATAATAATGACAAAGAAGATGCCATTGGAATCAAAAGGCATTGTGTATGATACCATAGATAAGACATTTAACAGAAGCCAAAATGTGGAGGTTGCAGTAATATATCTCGAAGACACAGTTCACCAGTCTGAGCAAGTAGCAATTATGGGTATATGAAAACAATGACGGAGAACGCAACTTTAGACAATACCCTCCAGGGGAGGCGCTGGTACCCGAATACATTCGTGAATGAAAAGTTTTTTGACCATACAAAGGCCCTTTCTGGATTTATGTTTTAAACTTTCTATGGGTATGGATTTTTGTCTTTGTTCAAGTTTTTTGTGTGTGTGTGTGTTAACAAGGGGGTATTGCAACAAGTAGCTGGAAAGTAGCAGTGGCCCTTATTCCCATAGTAGCTGATTACTTAATACTTATCATAGTTTGGAATTAAGATAAGCATTGTCTATACTATATTTAGGTCATTTATTTAACAATATTCATTATGTAATTTATAAAAGACCTGCCATCTCTTGCAACGTGGATGTAGGAGGTCACGAATTCACAATTTCGACATCCTAAGCTAGTTTGCTTTGACGCTCTCTTCACCAGAGCAGTATGATAAAATTAAGATTATTGTCGTTTATCGTATGCTAAGTGTCCTCGTTAAATCAGCATGCCTAGTGAGTTGCTTTCTTGATGAATGGGGTCCGTAGTGAAAGGGTATCTTCGCAAACCCTTCCTTCGATAAGGACAATATTGTTCGTTAGCAATATATATATATATATATATATATATATATATATATATATATATATATATATATATATATATATATATATATATTTATATATATATATATATATATATATATATATATATATATATATATATATATATATATATATATATATATATATATATATATATATATTTATATATATATATATATATATATATATATATATATATATATATATATATATATATATATATATTAGATAGACATAAAGGTTTACAGTACTTATTAAATCATAGCTATTATCAGCTTTTAGGCGAAAGTCACACTGAATGCGATTTGCATGGAGGCTAACGGATAGAGCGAGCTGCTTGGGTCGGCGCTAAGAACTAGCTTATTCTAATGCGAATGGTCTAACTGATTACACCCTTGGAGTCTCCATATAATATTCATAAATAATTTTTGTGACTAGTAACAAATATCTCCATAAAGTCAGCCTATTGAGTCTCCCACCTTCAGTCATTCATCTCAATACAATGGTTAATGTCTTGAGAATTGCGGAGATTGCGGTGAATGACGGTGGCAGATTAATGGTTAATGCGGTTGGAAACTTTATGGTTGTTTATATGGAGATGTGGTTTCTGTTAATTTATTATTCTAGGGGACGGTAATAATCACATTGTTTTTTTTCTCTCTCTCTCTTTCAGTGAAGAAGAAGCACCATAGATTTTGATTTAGTATGGAGAGCTTATTTTGTAAAGTGACAGTATACCTGAAAGAGTGTAAGTAGCAAACTTTTATGTCATGATTAGGTCATTCCAATGCTGGACAGTGGATCTACTGATCATCTTTTGTTCTGTTATCTCATATGAAATTTTTAGACCATAAAAGAATATATAAATCACTGACTTGCAGCTAAATAAACTTCAAATTTAGCCCTATCTGAGACAGTATTGTTTAGATAGATAACATTTTGTAGCTATGACTTCCCCTGGAATCACATGCGCTCACGACTGCAAAATCCACATATTGCTTGTACAAAACTGGAGGGTGAAATGGTTAGGTTTTGCCAGAGATTCAGCGAGAGTATTGGCCTACTTTTGGCAAACATTGGAAATTGTATAAAGATGAGCATCTGAACAGGATTAAAAAAGGCTTGAGATTAAGAAAAACTGTTTGTAAAAGGCAGATGCTAATCCTAGCATAGAAATAGTCAGAGAGAAACGGTCGAATTCACAAAGCATTAAACAATTATGCAAATAAGGTGGCTGGCAGTATCCTGAGTGAGCATATCTTTTAAGAGTCTGGATTAGGCTATGCAATGGTTGAATTTCAACTTGAAGCTTTAGCATTAAGAAACACTGACTCTCATTTTGTGCGCACTTACTGGATCTCAGTGTTATCATATTGGGGGCTTCATTCGCGCCCAATGGCCTATTAAGGCATATTAGAACCAATAGCTTGTGATATCATCTGGGCATTGGAGCTTCGATCGACTATTTTCTGAAAGCTGTTCTTTGCTGTAAATGATGATATTTTCGAAGTGCAAGATATGAATATGAGATTTCATTGAAAACTTTAATATCGTTTTGCCGTTTGCCAGCTTGATTTGCATATATATTAATATCATACGTTTTCCTCATTGGCTAAAAGCATTGTTAATAGTACGATAATCGTTGCTTCAGTTGGGTTGAAACAGGATGGAAAAGAATATCAAGATTTTTTTAGTTTGTAATATTTCTCCAACCTGGGGGGGCGACCTTTCCATCGGTACTTTGAACATATGTGTAATTCTGAGACTCTGTATGCAGCGATGCATTATAACGTCTTTGCTCTCCATGTGGCATATTATAGCAAAGGTTAGCTAGAACACACACATGCTCTGCTTGATAGATAAATTCACGGTCCACGCTGGAGTATTTTGAAAGTTGATTCCAGAATTGTTTTTCCCAAGATGTGAAGAAGATAATGAGATAATTCGTCATAAAGTCCCTTTTATTGAATAAAGAACATTGATTCCAGAATTTTTTTTTTCACAAGATGTGAAGAAGATAATGAGATAATTCGCCATTAATTCCCTTTTACTGGATAGAGAACATTGCTCATGTTTGTTGCTGGCAGATGATGCATTATGGATAATCCCATAGGGTAACGATTACATCTGCCAAAACAAGTCCTTCGCAAGAAGGCAACCATTCTAGCCCTTAGTAGAAAAGGGAGTTCGTGACGTAAAACCGAATCAATGGAAAGTGGGGTTGTGCACTGTTAGTTCACCTTGAACTAATGTTAATACGGCATCTTCAAACGCTTCGCTACTTGAAGACATTATGGACTATTGGCGTGTCCTTTCCATGTAAGTTGAGAAGCCAAAGAAGGTTAAAGAAATGGGAATCACATGGAATTAAATAGGATGGGTATATGAAGTTCGCCCTTGGGGAACACCAGTCCCAAGACACTGTATCCTGCTGATTTTTACGGATCTATTAACCTTTTAACAGGTCGTAAAGAGCTGTTGGTTCCACTTGAATCTTTCCCTAATATCAATTTGTAGTCTAATGGCCACTTGATGATATACCTCTGTGTTGCTGTTTTTTTTCTTTTCTAGTTTGTGTAGCCTTCTAAGCCGTTATCGAGACCTGCACGTGTCTCTTTTGAATATGTATAAATAGAAAAGGAATAAAATAAAATAAAAAAAGGTCAGTTGATAGCAATTGAAAAAGAAAAGGGAGGGTGAAATGTGAAAAAGAATCCAGCCGAGCTTGTGAATGTGTAAATATGTTGATAAAAGGAATAAAATCAGGAAAAAACAGTAATTAAAAGCTTAAGCTTAAAATATCCAAAATATAGAGATCTTTAATAACTGGGAAGGGAATTTAATCATTTGTTGTCATATTAAGATAATGAATGCAAATTTCATATGACCCTCAAATGAAAAATTATTATTATTATTATTATTATTATTATTATTATTATTATTATTATTATTATTATTATTATTATTATTATTATTATTATTATTATTATTATTATTATTATTATTATTATTATCATTGTCATTATCATTATTATTATTGTTATTATTATTATTATTATTATTATTATTATTATTATTATTATTATTATTATTATTATTATTATTATTATTATTATTATTATTATTATTATTATTATTTTTATTTCTCTGAAAAAATATATTAAATCCCAAAAGAATAAACTACATTTCAGCAAATTCATTCCTACAAAACCTCAGAGTTTCTTTTTTTTTTCTCTTCATTGTTGCAGCTAACCTCAGAACATTTCACTAATCACCATGAAATGCATTTGAGAGTGTGCGCCGTTCTACAAATGAGTTTGCTTGGACAATTTGGTGAACATGATACTCTTTCATTACAGTGTTTTCCGACAGACAAACACTGGATAATTTATGTGGTGACAAATGCAGTCTTCTAAAAGGACATTAACTAACGATGTCTTCTTGTAACTGGCTGATGTGGAAAGATTAGGAGCGCGGGATGGGTGATTGAAATTGGACATGGTTCAATTGAGAGCCAATGGCACTTGTTGAGAGGTGGTTGCTCTCTCGGGTAAACACGGGTTGAAAAGAGTTAGTCGAATACCTCCTTCCCCAGTTCCTACTTCGATTTTATTTATTCGAGGTAGTGGAGGGTTTCTTAGAGAATTGGCAAGATCTGTAACCACGTTTCGCGTGAAAAAAAGTCAAATTAACTCGAGTTGTCTTGCACCAACTATATCCGCATTACCACCTATACATATAAAATAGCATAAAAAGAGACATCTTGTTTTATTATTTTCCAACAGGACTTCGTGATTTGAATACTACTGGAAAATAATAATAAAACCAGATGTTTTTCGTTTTATGCTTCCTTTTTTGTTCGAATGGTAATGGTGATATAGTTGGGTAAAGCTACGCAAGTTAAGTTAGACTTTTTATCTTGCGAAAACGCGGCTTATACCTCACTGCAACATCTTTGTAACAACAAAGCAAAAGCCTCTCTTGAGTCTTAGAACCCAAATAAGGAACTTGTCTGTAACATAAAAAAGGAAAATGCTATTATTTCTTGTTTTTTTTCTTTCTTCATTTATTTTCCTTCCTCATTTATCTCATCTTACACCACGAAGTCAATAAAAATAAACGCCATGGAAACAACCCTATTATTTTCAATCCAAAACGTTCTCAAATTGTCACTATTACACCAAGACTTTCAGAACTGCACGTAAACATGCAGCCTTTTTCCCAAAATGAAGGCATGGAACAGTTTTATTACGTCACTGCAAACGCTCTCACCCAGTTTCCTCAGAATAATAGTCATTTGAAGCTCTTATTAGAGAGAATAATAGTCACCGCTGGCTCGTGTCTAGTGCTCAAAAGAAGCAGGTCTGAGTTGAATGGGACACTTATGGCCACGTTCTTGGTTTTGGGACTCTCTATAAGTAATAATTTGGGTTTATTTAGTGAAAAAGACTGATATTAAATGCCTTTGACACATGGCAACCATGTGATGAACCATTTTGGGTAAAACTAGCTGCGGCTGTCGGGTCCCACTGCAGAAGATACTAGCTCTCTTATCCAGTGGATACTCAAGCAAGATGGTGGGGAAATTGTGGCAACCCTTTATCCCCAAGGAGCTAAGAAGAGTATTCGAGGATACTAGTTCGCTTTTCCAGTGGATACCCAAGCAGGATAGTGAGAAGATTGTGGCAACCCTTTATCCCCAAGGAGCTAAGAAGAGTTTTCGAGGTGTTTGATTCTGATGAATGTGTGTGCTTTGACTCAACCGCCCCCTTACACTGGGTATTCCGGCCATTTTATGTGTATTAAATGCAGTCGTCCGCACAGGTTCGTGAGGATTTGGACCTGCTTGTGTGTGCTTTTATTGAAGGAGAAATGGATATGAAAGCACTTGTGCATTGTTATTATTTTTTATGCTTTTTCCCCCTCCTTTTTCTTCATTATTACTTTCTGTTCGAAAGTTGCTTCTTTTGAAGTTTGTTCTCTTCTCGTAATTTTTTTCATGTCGTATCCATCTTTATTGTGTTGCAGACCTGTTTATAGAAAGAATTTCTTTGTTTATTTCTGGGGAATTATATATTTGTTGTATGTAGTTGATATATAAAGAATCTATTTAGTTACATACCCGTACATTGGTCATTGGAGTATTTGCTCGTGTTTGTACACACACACACATACATACATACACACACACATACACACACACACACATACACACACACACATACACACACACACACACACAGCTCACAGTCACGTGTATATATGTGCGTGTGTGTGTGTATTTGTATGTGTATATATGCGTAATTTTATTTTGATGAATATCACTGTGTTTACTTATATTATATCCCTTTGCAATTTTACTAGAGAGAGCAACAAATCACAGATTCATTTCCATATACCCTCATTGAGCTCATTCATATAAAATACCCGTTGTACCCCCATTATCACATCCCTTAATCAGCAGTTCATTCCATGGTTACCTCCCACGCTCTTCCAGACACCTGGAACAGCTGGTCCAGAGCTTCAATAGAGGTGTAAATTGAATTCCATCTTCGATTTGATTCATCCGATTTCTTTTTCTTTATTTCCATCCATCCATATACCAAAGCCATATTCCCCCTTATAAAGGGGGTGGCTGAGTCAAAGACAATACTTTGACTTTTTGTGGGAATTAAATACAGAGGAGGGGATTCCCAGCCTCCTCGCTCCGCCCTATTTAGTCGACTTTACCGACACGCAGGGGAACACTGAGGAAGTATTCTTATCTCCCTCCCTCAGGGGGGTTCTTTATTTCACTTATTGCATTTATTTTTAACAGTTGTATATTTTACATTATGTATTGAATTTACGAAATTTACAATTCTTTGTTTTTTATTATTTTGTTTAATTGCATATGTTTTAAGTATTTTGTCACCAAGTCTTTCTCTATTTATGTATGTTTTTTTTATGTATGTATCTTTTGTTTCGTATTTGTCTGTGTGTGTGTACTTTCATTCTCCCCACTTTGCAACGTGTGTGTGTTTATGTATGTGTGTGTGTGTGTGTGTGTGAGAGAGAGAGAGAGAGAGAGAGAGAGAGAGAGAGAGAGAGAGAGAGAGAGAGAGAGAGAGAGAGAGAGATAGATAGATAGATAGATAGAGAGATAGATAGATAGATAGATAGATAGATAGATAGATAGATAGATAGATAGATAGATAGATAGATAGATAGATAGATAGAGAGAGAGAGAGAGAGAGAGAGAGAGAGAGAGAGAGAGAGAGAGAGAGAGAGAGAGAGAGAGAGAGAGAGATGATCTACCTTGCATTTACTTGTTTTTTTTTATCACATCATAAAACTTCTGCGTCCCTGAGGCCCTTCCTCAGATCTCCCCCTTTAACTCATCTGCTCTCTCCCTCCCTTATCTTCCTCAATCTTTTTTATATATATGCATCTCTTGCCCCTCCCCTCTTATTATGGCACTCCCCTACCTTCCCTCCCTGCCCCCCTCTTTCTTTGTGTCATGGGCATAAGACGTTTACGAGGTATCCCCCACAGAGCTTGCCCCGGTTTCGACCAGGTCTTCGCCGTGGGTCCAGTGAAAGTCCTACCACGATACTGCTGCTTCTTCTTTTTTTCTTCTTCTTCTTTCTTCTTTCTTTCTTTTTTCTTTCTTTCTTATTCTTTCCTTTCTTTCTCTCTCTCTCTCTCTCTCTCTCTCTCTCTCTCTCTCTCTCTCTCTCTCTCTCTCTCTCTCTCTCTCTCTCTCTCTCTCTCTCTCTCTCCTCTCTCTCTCTCTCTCTCTCTCTATATATATATATATATATATATATATATATATATATATATATATATATATATATATATATATATATATATATATATATATATATACGCACATACACACACACACACACACACACACACTTTCTTTTAGTTTTTGCTTTTTCTTCCTCTCCCTACTACTACTACTACTACTACTACTACTACTACTACTATGCACTCACTTTCTTTCTTCCTTTTTCGTCTTTAGATTTTTTCAGTCACTTGATAATTGCTTAGTTAAGTAATTAAGCAGTGATTTAGCTGATTTCAATTCACGTCATCAAATTATTCTTAACAAACAAGTCCTTGGCGGTATTTTCGAGCTAAGACATTTTGGATTTGCAGTGTCTGAAAATATCTTTTTTTTTTTAATGAGTATGACATCGAGACGGCTTAGAATATGGCCCGCATCGTGCCAGGGCACCAAAAAAAAAACGAGAAATTAAACAAAGAGATACAGAGATGGGGAGTGTTGTGACATGTCAGATGTAAAGGGATTGTAAGAGATATGTAATGAATACGCCAGAATAGGAGGTGTTGATTTAGGCATAGAAAAAGAACCGTAACTGAAGGAAGATTTAACATCGAACTATCCTGGTCAGTCCTATTTCAGTCCTATTTAAGTCCAAAAGATCCTTCACTTGTAATATCGCAATTTGACAGTATTCGAAGATTACGAAATGGGCTTTCATGATCCCATAGTTATTACTCTCAGGATAAATATTACCTTAGAATACGCCTTAAAAATCGTCTTTGCACTTTTGTGAATTCATCCCTGAAAAAGATGTCTATCCTTCCTTTTATCGAGGTCTTAAGATCTCTTTTTTACGACGTGTATAATGTCCATATGTGGCCTTAGCAGTACCTCTATGTACGAGGTTTTGTGTCTTCGACAGACATAATGACCTGATAAGGTCGTCAATTGCCATATTTGTGTCTTGAACCATAGTCATTAATTTACTGAGTAACTCTATCATTAATTTAATATTTTGGTCAGAGTATCAAGTTAGCAATCATATTTTCAAGAATTTGTGTTATGACCTTATTGAGGTAAGCCTGCAGACGTAGGAAAAAAATATGACAATCTCTCTCTCTCTCCCTCTCTCTCTCTCTCTCTCTCTCTCTCTCTCTCT